>BSBK01001343.1:0-112500 GCA_027943335.1 Chamaecyparis obtusa | reverse complement strand
AAAGCAGTACCAAGCTGTGGGTGGATGTTGGGATGGAGGGCATGGTATGGCACTGGTTAAATGGCCCAAAATTTGCACCCACCAAAGCCATTGTCATGCCATACATGCCGAGGCTATGTCTTCATGTCAAATCAAATTTAAAGTCCCTGCATACCATCGTCCCTTATGTCCTTAGCTTACCACCATCACTACATAGTTAAATGTTAATTTGTAGGAAAAATGAAATGTTTTTTACTTTCGCATTACAACGCAAAATATTAAATAATGCAAAATAAAACCTATATATCTTACCAAGGGGACACTTTTTTAAAAAAAATTTAAATAAATTTCAATTTTAAATGAATTTTAGTTTTAAATAAAAAATTTATATTTTATTTTGAATGTTCAAATCAAAAATATTAATTTATAAGTATAAATTATAGATTAATATTTTTTAATTGAATATTTAGATTAACATGTAAAAAATATTTTGTTAAGTTTTAAATAATTTTTTTAAGTAAATTCTTAGTTCTCACTTAAATTTATTATTATATAATATTAAAAAATTATAATATCTTTTTTTTAAAAAAGAAAATTTGAATTTACATATTTAATAAGTAAATTTTAAAATATGATTATACATATCACGTTATTTTTGGGTTTTAATAAAAACATTATAAATATTTTATAAAAAGTAAGTTTTTATCATACTTTCGAGATAATTTCTTAATTTCTTTATTTTCACTAATAAAAAATTTGTATGATTACCAAATTTTCATTTTTGATATTTTTTTTGCATATGTTTTATATATTTTAATAAATATTAGTATAGAAATATTTTGATGAAATTATAATAAAAAAATATTAGTATAGATATAACTTTATAATCAATTTTTTTAAAATTTAATAGTTGTTTTCAATATTTTATAATTATTTTATTTAATTTTAGATAATTCAATTCAAAAACATTATAGTGTATTATTTTTTTATTAATATTTCAATTATGCACAATTATCTACTTAATAAACTATTTGACAATTAAAAATAAATTATTATTTTTCTATTTAAAAAATATTTAAAACTAAACAATTATTTTTCTATCTGAATTTATAGATGATTATTATTTAAATAATTTTTAAATAAAAAAGTATTTATTACAGATAATAACTATTATAATTAATTTTTAATAGATAACTAGTATATATAATAATTATTTTTAAATTATTTACTGCTACAATTATTTTGCACGGGAGTATGAAAGTTAATATTTCATTTTACACTGGCTATTGATGGCAGCTGCTTCCTGTGAAAGAGAGGATGTACGGGGGAGCGATGGTATGTCAGTAGTTTAAATTTGGTTTGACATAAACACATGGCATGGGCATGTATGGCATGGCACTGGCTGGGTGCAAATTTTCAGCCATTTAGCCAATGCCACATGGCATGGCATGGCATGGAAGGGAATTTTGTTGGCTGCATAGCCAGTAGCCAGCTATGCAGTGGACAAATTCCTCACCCCCCACCGTCATGCATAGCCCATTCCATGGCATACCATCCATACTCCATTCCTCATGTACTCTCAGTGAGGTGGTGTTTCCAGTATTGTTAGATGGGTATGGATCAACACAAAAAGCATATTTATTTTCCATTAAATGAAGAACAGAGACAAATAGGATCCCGCAACGCTTTAAACAAAATAGAGCTTGTAAAAATATTAAAAGTATTAGTATACGGTAAAGATTAAAAGTATATAATTTTTATTATCAAGGAAGTATTAGTATTGATAAAAAAAAATTAAAATTTCTTTTTAAATTTTTAGTGAGTATATTTAAATCAATTTTTTACGTAATATATTATAATATTTAAATATATTTTTTGAAATGGGGTAGTTTAAAATCTTATTATTCAATAACTATATTTTATTTAAATCAAATTTTTATGTAATATATTATAATATTTAAATATATTTTTTTAAATCATGTAATTTAAAATCTCATTATTCAATAATTATATTTTTTAAAATCTTTTATTTAATTTTAAATTATGATTTATGAAATTAAATTAATATATATAGAATATTTTTATTAAATTAGATCGATATTTGATATATAGATGATAACTAGATATATTATTATTCACACACACACACACACATATTCTCGTATACAAATTTGAGAATAGCATCAAACCTCTTGTAATTTGAGCTAGAAAGGCAAATATAGTGTTAATTAAGGCTTAATTTCTTTTGGAATTGAATTCTTAGTTTGCTTATCACTTCATTCTCATTTTAGAGTTGTCACTAATGGAGGCTTGCTAAGAGCTTCGCATTAGCAAATCTCAATAGAGGTCCATAGAGTTCTATTTGTCTTCATTTGCTTGATTAGCTTACTTTTTGTGGTAATTTAGTTATTTTATTCATTTATTGACAATACTAACCCTATGAAGGTGCTTTCCATTGCACACACGAACCTACCACTTGTGTGTATGATATGAATCAAGGACCTCAATTTAAATGTACTAATTTGATTAAAATCTTTTATGAATTAGTGTCATCTATTGGTGAGTATTTATATTTATAGTATTTTAGTACAAGTACTTTTTTGTCATTTAGACAAAGGTAAAAATGATGGTAAGTTGGGACTCTCTTATTTGGAAGGCATTGTGTTCAAATCTACATCAGTCTCTTATTTGGAAGGTCTTGTGTTCAAATCAACATCAGTCAATAAAATTTTTTTAAAAGGTTGACCTATCTAGTTGATATAAAATTTGATACGAGTGTGGTTATTATCTATTGCAATATTACTAGGGTAGAATATTATAGTTGTTAGGTTTGATTTTGATTTAAAGTTTGATTTTTACCTGATACAATTGTGATTAGCAAAATTACAATTGACAACGTAAAACAAGATGAAAGGAGTCAAGTTCTTGAATGGAAAGAACAAAGGGAAGATTAAAGAAGCCAGGACAATGTATAGAGTTTTTTTGGTTTGAAGTTCTTGAATGGAAAGAACAAAGGGAAGATTAAAGAAGCCGTGACAACATAGAGAGTATGACATGAATTTTTAGAATATGTTGGCAATTATTAAGATAAATATATTAATTTCTAAATAGAATCTAGATTATAAGCTAGGCATTAAAAAGTTGAGAAATAAAAATATTAATTGCATGGTCATTACTATTGAGGTGTGAAGAGTTTGGTGCATAGAGTTTTAAGAGAATATTGATTATGATTCAATTTTTAGAAAAATTGAAGTGTTAGATTAATCATGTTTGTTTGTAATTAAAGTAGTGTAAAACTATATAAGATAACAATGTCATTGAGGAATCCAAAAAATTGGTGAGTTTTCTTAATATATATTTGAGTGTTTGAAAAATTAGTTAGTAAAAAAGATTATAAGAGTTATGGTTTATATTCAAGATTGTATAGCTCGACGTAGAAAATATGTAGTTTCATTACGGAACTAGTTGATCTAAAAGATTATTTAGCTTTTTTTTTGAGAAGCATTTTACTTTAAAAACGTCATTCCTTTGTTGGGAATGGTTGTCAGTTAGGTATGGGGGGAAGACGTTTCTTTTGTATCTTTCCCTAGTCTAACTCGTGTCACTCTCGTTTGGTCTAAGGACTTTCTACATGGTTTTATGGCAGAGGAGTTTTTTTCTTTGAGGGGTTTCTTTCCCTGATGCGGTTACTATCAGTGTTATGCTATCCTAACTCCTATTGGGTGGGAGTGGAGGATTCTTCTCCCTTTCCTATCATAGGTTCTCTTTGGAGCCGCTACAGAGGTGGTTTTTGGGTTAGAGGCACATTTCAATTTTTGGGCCCATGGGGGGCTCTTTTCTTGGAATGGCTTTGGTTTGGATTTTCTCTAGGTCTACTTTTGGCCTTTGTTGTAGCTCTTTTTTGCAAGTGTTGGGTTCCTATCCTTTATTTTCCTAGGAACCCTTGGTGCTTTCTCCTCCTCTACAAGTGGGGGTGGGTGTGTGGTGTTTCATTTGTCTCCTTTCTTAGCATGTGCTTCTTATAGCCTATCTTGCTTGGTGGGTTTTGGAGCTATGTGGATGCTCTATTTCCTTGTTGGTGGTCTTGGCTTCTTTTGGCTCTCTAAGTGTTTTCTTCTAGTATCTTTAGGACCAGTCTGTTTAACATTTGGTTTGGGTTTGGAGGTTCCTTTGTTGGGGCTTTTTTAGCCCAATTAGCTACCCAATGTTCACATATTTTCCCCTCTTTGGGATTTTGGTAATTTTGGCAGTTTCCTTCTCGGCTTGACTTCAATGGAGGTGGGGTGTCTGTTTGCTACTATAGTGGAGGTTTGGCACACAATGTTCCTCGTTTCCTTCCACTTGGTCCTTTTTGAGGTGGTTGTATCTCTTATGGAGGTGGAGATGTGATATTTGTTGGAGGATTTGTGTGGAATTATGTGGCTCTCTCTACTCTATCTTCTCGAATTCAGGGTCTAATTTTGATTGGTTCTCCATCCCAGTTGGATTTTTTCTACCCCTCTTCTTGGATATAAACTCGTTGGCTTACAGTGTTTTCTATTGTAAAAGGTTTCATGGTGCCTTTCAAAACCTAACTATTAGTTTGAGGCTATGGCATCCTTCTTGGATTGAGTCGATGGTTTTTGTTCACCATATATTTCCTCTATGAGGTTTGGGATCCCTTTTCCTATCAGTTTCAACTCTATCCAAAAATTTTCCCTCTAGTAGGGGCTTGTTCCTTACTATTTGGTGGTCTCACTTCTTGTGAGATCCACCCATTTTCTCATATTTAGGCTTGATGTTACTTTTATGTACTAGGATGTAAATGAGTTTGGGCCCTATCCTAGATTAAACTTAATAAAAACATGATGCCTTTGTTTCTTAAAATACTACTTAAACATATGAACATGAGATACCTTTCCTCTAAAAGTCCATATCTCCTTTGAGTGTATCTAATGTATTCTCAAGTGGTGAAAAAAACATCAACCAAATGTAAATACAACAAAGTGCACCCATGAGAATCTTGCCCCCTGCTCCTTGAAATGACATAAATATCCTAAGCCCCCCCTTTTTTCCCCTTTAGGAACACAAATAGGGCGCTTCTCATACAATAAATCATCCCTAAGTGAGAAGCTAGCTTAAGATTATTAAAAACATCTTATCTTTGTTCCCTCCAACCTCCAATTTGATATTGTTACACTTTATTCTTCAAAAGTAGCACTACAAAAAGTAATGCAACCTTTAAAATTCCAATTTAAAAGATTCCTAAGTGCATTTATGAATCTCATAAAGTAATTGGCCAACTTAAAAAAGTTTCCATTCAATGAAGATACATCTTCAACCAAAATATTGACATTATAAATCATTCACTACAATAAACCAATAAGAATTTTTGAACTTGTAATCTACACTTCATCAATGTCTTATATCTCCCCCCAAAAGAAACTTATTCCTCCAAATAAATATTTTCAAATACTTTTTCTTTCAAAATTTATTTATTTAAAATAACTTTTACTTTCTAAACAGTCTCTGAGTTTATTAATTGAAATAGGATCATGTCTAATGGTTTAGGGTGGTCCCATCTACATAGGCACTAGTGGTGTTATAACTTGCATGACACTAAAGAATTTCAACTTGTTTTGGATACAGGAACTTCCACATGGAAATGTTTTATTTTTATTGTGGTTTGTGGAGCTGAGCTAGCAAGCCTTGTGTTAGTCTAAACAAAAGATATGTACTTGATTGCACTTGTTTTTAATTTGAGTGGATGTTTGTACAATTTTATCAAGTATAAATGGGAGATCCCAAGTTCACAAATAAGTTTTCAAAGAGTAGGATTGAAAACAACATAACTTAAAAAGAGGAAGGAATATGACTACTCTTACCAAACCGGTTTGTGACATTGGATTCTTCTCCAGTACACTCACAAAAAATAGTACAAGAATCCATGGGGTGATTCATTTTATGGTCGTTGATCTACGAGGAGGGAGGCAGATTGAATTCCATTTTCATCAAATTAAGCATCTTGACAGGTGGAAGTAAGGAGAGGTGATGTGTAGTAAATGCCACCTCCTGTTCAAGTGTAAGGTGTCAGCAAGAAGTAATGGCGAGGTGGTCCCACAATAGTGTGTCCCACTTTTTGGCCAACTTTGACACAAAGATCAACATTCTAAGAAAAAACTTCACTTTCAAACACATGTTGCCACAAAACTATAAGGAATTTTAAGATGATGTAAACTAGAGTCTTTTAGAATTTTCTTTCTAGTTTCTAAATATATATATATATATTTTTAAATTAAAATTCATTTTTCCTTCTCCTTCAAAAAGTGGTTTGTGTGAAAAACTATGTTTTTAAGGAGTTACTGTCACTTGGATCAACATAAAAAAAATTTAAAATATGATAACGATGTAATTCTTTCCAAATTATATTTTTAACTTCAATATCTAAAGGATGTAATTAGTTTCATTCATTTTGGTTCAATATTTCATAGTTTATTAAGTTCTAAAGTGACAGTAACTGTAATTTAGACATAAGGTCACTTGGATCGCTCTAACTTGATCTGTGTATATCGAAATTAATTTTTTTTTTTTTTTTTATAGAAAGGTAACACAAATACTCTTTTCCTACATATTTTTCATAATTTTGTTTTTGTAATTTACTATTTTTCCCAAAGTCTTGAAGAGACAAATTGTTGAATGACCAAACAACCTATGTTTAGTTAATGTAATATTTAAAAGTGATAATGAACTCAATATGTATTAAAATTATATTAATTAGAAAGCTTGTTCCAAATAGCATCATACTACATAGATAGGTTTTTCAAATGGATTCATTTGATCTGCCAAAACATAAAGTCAAAGTGATTTTTTGTCTACATTTTAATAGGTGTGAAAGAGACTCCATTGTAGGTGTGAATGAGGAGTATAGATGTTATATCAATATTTTTTTAATCTAAGAGGCTTTGAGATAACCATTTGTAATTAATTCCTTGAAATGGGACTTCTCAAGGCTTAAATCATCATATTTTATTAAAAATGTGTTATTTCAACAAAAATCAACATGTCTAAAAAAGTGGGACACACTGTTGTGGGACCACCCGGCGGTAATGTTGGTAAAAGTAATGAGCAACATTGAATCTATTAAAAACTTAAATTGAAAATGAACAACATTGAATTGGATTTTAATATGGTTGAGGGACATGAAGATAAGAGAAATGGTAACAAGTTGGAATGGAAAGGGAATGAATAGTTATTTTGGTTTAAAGTTAAGTCCAAATTTAAATTATTTGACCCATAGGAGAACATAAAGGAGCACAACAATATCTGAACATGAAGAAAGAGTAGAAAAATATCTGGTTTGCATTGTGTAATTTTCAACATGGGCAAAAATTAATATATAGTATACTGCATAGGTTTTTATGCTAGAAAAGAAGGGATGATCTATGTTAATAAAGATGGAAATTGTAGTTTGTATGTGCACCAATTTATATTATCTAAGCACCACCAAATTGTTTTATGACTTCTACACAAATGTATTCTCTTTTGAGGATGATTATAGTCAATGTGAATAAGTTAGGAGCTTCTACAAATCTGCCATTACCAATAAGATTGATAAATGAGACTAGGAGGCTCTTTAAAAGGACATATCTTGTTACAATTTAGAATACCATTAACACTAGTATGACAAGTTTGATTTTAAATTACATAATAAAAAAAATGTAAAAAAATTGAATCCAAACCAAAGGAGCTAAGAATTGATAATATGGAGAGGGACACCAATACTTAGATGCTTTAGATGATGTGACAATTTCAACCTTTTAACATTGACCTTCTATTGTGCTATTACAAGTGATAAAAATTTTAATTTGAAGTTCAAAAAAGAACCAAAATACTAGAACATATATGCTCAAAGATTATTGGTGATGTGGACAACCCTAAACCATGCCATCTTTATTTTGGGTGGGATCACATCCTCCATCCTAATCCCTACTATGTGGAACCTTCCTATGATGATGAGTTGTAGAATATTTTACTCTAACAACTTATGACCTTCATAGAATAGGGACTTTATTTACTATTGGGTATGTGCAAGATCATGAGGGGCCAAACTATGCCCTTAAGTGGCAATGAAAAATCAGCAAATCAGGGTTAGTCAACTTGACATGAAAATTTCAACTAGCTATGAACCTAATATCAAAAAGTTGTAAGAATAGAATCTGTAGAAAATTGAATGTAGTTTCTAAACTACTAGGCCTTTTTTGAGAAAAAGTTAGTATGATTGGTGAAAAGTATAGATTTCAATGCAGTAGTACAAAATTTTCTGGAAAAAAATAAGAAGTAGGTGTATGTCTAACCACCTTAATCATAATTAAAATGATAATATTTTATTATAAGATTTTATATATAAGTAGTAGACTCATGCCCGGATGTGACGCATATTTTTTTCTAATTTTATTCCAAAAAAATAATTAATTATGAATTTTCTGCTACAACGTTTTCAGAATAAAAAAACTCTCATGTCTAACCACCTTAACTCATTCAAAACTTTACAAAATTCAAAAAAAAAAAAAATCCTTATAGTAGGCGAAGCATAGAATGTGATGCATTTTTTGGATTTCAAAAATGTTATACCGTCTGAAAGTTATAGTCATTTTTCAATCAGTATATAAATCAGCACTTTAGAGGTAGCTCAATTAGAAAATAACTAATAATTACTTACCGAATTCAAAATTTGACAACAATTATATCGATAGAAAGCTGATAATATCCTTAAGATACCCTTTTTGTTTTATCAAATTCAGGTGAAAAAAAATTCGTCAGCTACATTGTCGAAGTCTGGAACTCAGAGAAACAAGGGAAAAACACGTATTTGAGACATTTCAATAGTTGACCATGTAGGTTTGGTGCACAAAGCAATACTGAGTCTAATCGGGTACCCGATATTTTTGGGTACCCGAATATGACAGCAAAATTTTGAATTTTCACTTTCCCTTCCCTCCACTTTCTCCCTCCCATTTCTCCATCCTTCATATGATATATTATATATAAAAAACTATATATTAGATATATATTAGATATATTAAATATTATATAATATCAATTATATATTAAATATTATATAATATACATTTGACATTAAATATTATTTAATATATATTAATATTAAAATCTATATATTAGATTATATATTATATATATTAAATATTATATAATATACATTTTACATTAAATATTATTTAATTATATATTAATATCAAAAACTATATATTAGAATTATATATTAGATTATATATTAAATATTATATAATATACATTTACATTTTAAATATTATTTAATATATATTAATATTAAATGTTACATTATATATCATATATTATTTTATATGTATAATATATTAATATGTATTTTACGACTATGTACGAAAGGTTGGAAGATTGCAGAAAAAACATGGATGGCCATTGAAAGAAGCAAAGGAAATTAATCAGCCATTTAAAAAATTTATGGGCGGCCGTTGAGGAAGAGAGAGAGTGAGAAGGTGAGAGAGAGAGAGATAGCTCGAGACAGAGAGAGAGGGTGATGAGAGAGAGAGGGGAAGGATAACCAATTCATTACAATATTAATCAGTAAGGAGCAAGGCAAACTTAAATAATATCACAGCAGGCATTAGAAATCCAAATTCTAATTAGGAGTTTTAAGCAAAGTAAGGTCCTAGATAGGGACATTACATATCCACACATTGTTTAGTAGATACCTCCAAGAACCCACATACACAAGATTAGGTTTGAAGTAAGACTAAGATTGTTTATCGATTCAAATTTATATTACTGTGTTGTACTTTTGGTTAACATCCAATGATTGGATGTGAAATTCAAAAATTTGATTATATTGCCACTGGTTCTATTTCAAATTTTGGAAAAAATAGATATTTGACATATGTTCATAAATTTGTCAACACCATTTTAAAATAACACATCAGTTTATTTTTACACATTGAGAATATCATCCTTAGGAATTGAACTAAAATTGACATAGGTCATAGGAAATAAATGCCCCAACTATTTGGTGTCTTCTACATTTTGAGTTTCTTATTACAATTAGGAGAAGAATATTACTCTCCAAATGGTTTTAGACAGTAACATTTGTACTTCCTCTTCACAAATATATTTCTTCCCTCATCTTGCTGCCTATTGATACCGAAAAAGTGAATCTAGGTATTTCTGCCATGTAATGGGAGAAAAATGGTTTCCTAATTTATTAATGTGTCTAAATAACACATGCAAGAACCTTTTCTTTGATATTGCTCACTAACACTTGAGAACTGAAAATGTTTACAAAAACTGGCATGTACTTGCATGAGGACATTATATATTACAGGAATCCCACACAGAAGTAGCTAGCAAGCCGCTCAAAAAGTAGTAACTGATAGCAAGTGGGATAATGTAGATGCTTTAATAAACCACTATCTTCTTTACTCAAACAACATCTGGTTCATCTGCTTAACTGGGGCATGTTTGGGAGCAAACAGTCTCCATTTAAACTCAAGTCTCTGGAAATGCAGTTATATTTGTCAGTGGAGAAGATACACCCATTGGATCTGCAATAACTTTATGCTCACTGGAATTTCCATTTCTCTTCAATTGGGACACTCTTTCCAAAATTGCATCTACCCTTTTACCAATTTGGGAATTCAATGGGTCTATTTGTGGACCTCGAAGGAGTTGGTCACCTAAACAAGAACCTTGAGATGAATCAGGAACTTCTCTATGAAAGAGATCGGTACCTTGAGAAGCTCTCCATTTGTCAGCTGAATTAAAACCTTGGACCATAGATGGCTGACCTTTGTTGTAAAATGAGGAGTGAGACTCCCTTGCCAAAGGTGGCAATGAACTTACATTTGAGGGATATTCCCCAACATGAGTAACCTGGTTTCCCAAGTCCCGTAAATACAAGGTCATTGACGAATAGGCATTTCTAATAGAAATATTTGTGGTGCTAGAATGAAGTGCATGACCAAATTCTTTGCCTGCTAATGAACCAATTTGAGGCTTCATTTCACATTGCTCTGTGGATAATTCCACAACACTTGTTACTTCTCTATCTAAATTTTTTGTGACAGTGTACATGTGCACTAAAGAGCTTTTGTCACTACTTGAGCTACTAGCATATGGTGAGTACTCATCATCATCATCATCTGATATAGGCTCACATGCATATCTTACTTCTTTCCTTTGTCACTTTCCCCTTCCTAGCTCTTCCTCCTTATCTATAACTTCTATCATGGGTCCAAGAATCTCTTCCCACTCTTTCCCATTAACTGTGGGCTTTTACTCTTCATCCTGAGTAATTGGCATACCTTGGATGGCACCAAAATAACCATTTTCTTCTGAAATGTCCTTTTCTCTCACTTTAAAATCTCTCTATTAAGAAGATTTTCTATATCTTCCTTTGTATATTGAATAGATGTAACTGCAATCCAATGTTCATCAAGAATATTCCTTGCACCGTTGAGTAATATATCATGCAATTCCTTAATAGTTTCATTCTTAACAAAATTCATAACTAGATTTTCCATAGCCAATTTTCTTCTTGATCGTTGCAATATTTTCTCCTCAACTAAACATTTCATAATCATTTGATATACAATCACATTTTTCTCTTGGAAAATCTTGTGGGCTCGCGATTGAGCCTATAGATCCACAAAAGGGTTGAAATCTGGATCTGGTGGAAGAGTAGTATTAGCAAGAAGTCATTCACTAAAATCTCATCTTTATAACAACTAAATTTGGATTCACTAGAAGCATTAAAGAATCTGGATTGGACTCTTAAAGAATTCTTTCTAGTATTCTGGACTCAATTGCCTGTGCATTTTAGCATAACATCTAGCAAAGAAACAAAATCAAACTATCTGAGGAAGATACAGTAGCTGATCTGCATCCTTTGGATCAAAAAGATGATCTGTAAAACATAACCTAAAAATTTAGTTCTGCTAACGAAAATGTATAATCATGTAGCAAGGTATAGAAGCTCGGGAAAGGTGTAACAAATTAATATGCAAATATTTTTGTCCCTAACAGTATTTTCTACATTTATTATGATATTAATCTGATTTGATGCACCTTTGCTATTTGATTGATTCCTTCCCTTTCATTTCACTTGGTTTGCTCAGTTTGCACATCATAGGCAAGGATTTGACAGTGAATATGACCTTGGTACTACCTGCATTAATGATAAATTTTATCTTTTAGCTATTATTTTTTTTGTCATTTTTCCTATAAGATGCTTTTGTATATGAATTGTGGATATTCACTAGGTCACGCATGATAAGGTGTACTATGACCCCTAGGGAGTCCTCATGACCCATTTTGACACATTTGAATGCTCAAGTGTGTCCGAAGGGGTCGTAGGACCCCTTAAGACACACTTGAGCATTCCAATGTGTCAAAAGGGGTCATCGGAACTTCCTAGGGGTCCTAACACATGAAAAGGCATACTAGGACCCCTAGGGAGTCCCCATGACCCATTTTGACACATTTGAACACTCAAGTCTATCCAAAGGGGTCCTAGGACCCCTTAAGACACACTTGAGCATTCAAATGTGTCAAAAGGGGTCCTCTGAACTTCCTAGGGGTCCTAACGTGTGAAAAGTCATACTAGGACCCATAGGGAATCCCCATGACCCCTTTTGACACATTTGAACAATCACGTGTGTCCGAAGGGGTCCTAGGACCTCTTAAGACACACTTGAGCATTCCAATGTATCAAAAGGAGTCATCGGGACTTCCTAAGGGTCCTAAGACGTGATAAGGCATACTAGGACCCATAGGGAGTCCCCATGACCCCTTTTGACACATTTGAATGCTCAAGTGTGTCCGAAGGGGTCCTAGGACCCCTTAAGACACACTTGAGCATTCCAATGTGTCAAAAGGGGTCATGGGGACTTCCTAGGAGTCCTAATGCGTGATAAGGTGTACTAGGACCCCTAGGGAGTCCTCATGACCCCTTTTGACACATTTGAATGCTCAAGTGTGTCCGAAGAGGTCCTAGGACCCCTTAAGAAACACTTGAGCATTCCAATGTGTCAAAAGGGGTCATCGGGACTTCCTAAGGGTCCTAACGCATGATAACATGTACTAGGACCCCTAAGGAGTCCCCATGACCCATTCTGACACATTTGAACACTCAAGTGTGTCCGAATGGGTCCTAGGACCCCTTCAGACACACTTGAGCATTCCAATGTGTCAAAAGGGGTCATCAAGACTTCTTAGCTATCCTAACATGTGATAAGTTGTGCTAGGACCCCTAGGGAGTCCCCATGACCCCTTTTGACACATTTGAACACTCAAGTGTGTCTGAAGGGGTCCTAGGACCCCTTAAGACACGCTTGAGCATTCCAATGTGTCAAAAGGGGTCATCGGGAGTTCTTAGGTGTCCTAACGGATGATAAGGCATACTAGGACACCTAGGGAGTCCCCATGACCCCTTTTGACACATTTGAATGATCAAGTGTGTTCAAAGGGGTCCTAGGACCCCTTAAGACACACTTGAGCATTCCAATGTGTCAAAAGGGGTCATCAAAACTTCCTAGGGGTCCTAATGCGTGATAAGGTGTACTACGACCCCTAGGGAGTCCCCATGACCCCTTTTGACACATTTGAATGCTCAAGTGTGTCTAAAGGGGTCCTAGGACCCCTTCAAACACACTTGAGCATTCCAATTTGTCAAAAGGGGTCATCGGGACTCCCTAGGGGTCCTAATGTGTGATAAGGCGTACTAGGACCCCTAGGCAATCCCCATGACCCATTTTGACACATTTGAATGCTCAAGTGTGTCCGAAGGGGTCCTAGGACCCATTAAGACACACTTGAGCATTTCAATGTGTGAAATGGGGTCATCGGGACTTCCTAGGGGTCCTAACATGTGATAAGGCATACTAGGACCCCTAGAGAGTCCCCGTGACCCCTTTTGACACATTTGAACACTCAAGTGTGTCCGAAGAGGTCCTACGACCCCTTAAGAAAAACTTGAGCATTCCAATGTGTCAAAAGGGATCATCGGGACTTTCTAGGGGTCCTAACACATGATAAGGTGTGCTAGGACACCTAGGGAGTCCCCATGACCCCTTTTGACACATTTCAATGCTCAAGTGTGTCCGAACGGGTCCTAGGACCCCTTAAGACACACTTGAGAATTCCAATGTGTCAAAAGGGGTCATCGGGATTTCCTTGGGGTCCTAACACATGATAAGGCCTACTAGGACTCGTAGCACATCCCCATGACCCCTTTTGACACATTTGAATGCTTCAAGTGTGTCCCAAGGGGTCCTAGGACCCCTTAAGACACACTTGAGCATTCCAATGTGTCAAAAGGGGTCATGGGGATGCGCTAGGGGTCCTAACGCGTGATAAGGCATACTAGAACCCCTAGGGAGTCCTCGTGACCCCTTTTGACAAATTTGAATGCTCAAGTGTGTTCAAAGGGGTCCTACGACCCCTTAAGAATCCCTTGAGCATTCCAATGTGTCAAAAGGGGTCATCAGGACTACCTAGGTGTCCTAACACGTGATAAGGAATACTAGGACCCCTAGGGAGTCCCCATGACCCCTTTTGACACATTTGAATGCTCACATGTGTCTTAAGGGGTCCTAGGACCCCTTAAGAAACACTTGAGCATTCCAATGTGTTAGAAGGGGTCATTAGGACTTCCTACGGGTCCTAATGCATGATAAGGAGTACTAGGACCCCTAGGGAGTCCCCATGACCCATTTTGACACATTTCAATGCTCAAGTGTGTTCGAGGGTGTCCTAGGACCCCTTAAGACACACTTGAGCATTCCAATTTGTCAAAAGGGGTCATCAGGACTTCCTAGGGCTCCTAATGCATGATAAGGCATACTATGACCCCCAAGGGGTCTCCATGACCCATTTTGACACATTTGAACTCTCAAGTGTGTTCGAAGAGGTGCTAGGACCCCTTAAGACACACTTGAGCATTCCAATGTGTCAAAAGTGGTCATCAGAAATTCTTAGGTGTCCTAACACATGATAGTGTGTACTACGACCCATAGGGAGTCCCCATGACCTCTTTTGACACATTTGAACGCTCGCGTGTGTCTTAAGGCATCCTAGAACCCCTTAAGACACACTTGAGCATTCCAATGTGTCAAAAGGCATCATCAGAAATTCCTAGGGTTCCTAATGCATGGTAAGGCATACTAGGACCCCTAGGGAGTCCCCATGACCCCTTTTGACACATTTGACCACTCAAGTGTGTTCGAAGGGGTCCAGGGACCCCTTAAGACACACTTGAGCATTCCAATGTGTCAAAATAGGTCGTGGGGACTTCCTAGGTGTCCTAACATGTGATAAGGTGTACTAGGACACCTAAGGAGTACCCATGACCCCTTTTGACACATTTGAATGCTCAAGTGTGTCTGAAGGGGTCTTAGGACCCCTTAAGACACACTTGAGCATTCCAATCTGTCAAAAGGGGTCATCGGGACTTCTTAGGTGTCCTAATGTGTGATAAGGCATACTAGGACCCCTAGGGAGTCCCCATGACCCCTATTGACACATTTGAATGTTCAAGTGTGTCTAAAGGGGTCCTAGGACCCCTTAATACACACTTGAGCACTCCAATCTATCAAAAGGGACCATCAGAACTTCCTAGGTGTCCTAATGCGTGATAAGGTGTACTAAGACCCCTAGGAAGTCCCCATGACCCCTTTTGACACATTTGAATGCTCACATGTGTCTTAAGGGGTCCTAGGACCCCTTAAGACACACTTGAGCATTCCAATGTGTCAAAAAGGGTCATCAAGACTTACTAGGGGTCATAACGTGAGATAAGGCATACTATGACTCCTAGGGAGTCCCCATGACCCATTTTGACACATTTGAATGCTCAAGTGTGTTCGAAGGGGTCCTAGGACTCCTTAAGACACACTTCAACATTCCACTATGTCAAAAGGGGTCATCGAGACTTCTTAGGTGTCCTAACGCATGATAAGGCATACTAGGACCCCTAGGGAGTCCCCATGACCCCTTTTTACACATTTGAACACTCAGGTGTGTCCTAAGGGGTCTTAGGACCCCTTAAGACACACTTGAGCATTCCAATGTGTTAAAAGGGGTCATCAAGATTTCCTAGGGGTTGTAACACATGATAAGGCATACCAGGACCCCTAGGGAGTCCCCATGACCCCTTTTGACACATTTTAACGCTCAAGTCTATCTGAAGGTGTCCTAGGACCCCTTAAGACACACTTGAGCATTCCAATGTGTCAAAAGGGGTCATGGGGACTTCCTAGGTGCCATAACCCATGATAACGCATACTAGGACCCCTAGGGAGTCCCCATGACCCCTTTTGACACATTTGAATGCTCAAGTGTGTCCGAAGGGTTCCTAGGACCCCTTAAGACACACTTGACCATTCCAATGTGTCAAAAGGAGTCATTGAGACTTCTTAGTTGTCCTAACGTGTGATAAGGCATACTAGGACCACTAGGGAGTCCACATGACCCCTTTTGACAAATTTGAATGCTCAAGTGTGTCTTAGGGGGTCCTGTGACGCCTTAAGACACACTTGAGCATTCCAATGTGTCAAAAGGGGTCATCAGGATTTCCTAGGTGTCCTAACGCATGATAAGGCATACTAGGACCCCTATGGAGTCCCCATGACCCCTTTTGACACATTTGAATGCTCAAGTGTGTCTAAAGGGGTCCTAGGACCCGTTAAGACACACTTGAGCATTTCAATGTGTCAAAAGGGGTCATTGGGACTTCTTAGGTGTCCTAATGTGTGATAAGGTGTACTAGGACCCCTAAGGAGTCCCCATGACCCATTTTGACACATTTGAATGCTTGTGTGTGTCCAAAGGGGTCCTAGGACCCCTTAAGACACACTTGAGCATTTCAATGTGTCAAAAGGGGTCATCAAGACTTCCTAGGGGTCCTTACATATTATAAGGTGTACTAGGACCCCTAGGGAGTTGCCATAACCCCTTTTGACATATTTGAATGCTCACATGTGTCCAAAGGGGTCATAGGACCTCTTAAGACATGCTTGAGTATTCCAATGTGTCAAAAGGGCTCATCGAATCTTCTTAGGTGTCTTAACACATGATAAGGCATACTAGGACCCCTAGGGAGTCCCATGACCCCTTTTGACACATTTGAATGCTCAAGTGTGTCAGAAGGGGTCCTAGGATCCCTTAATACACACTTGAGCATCCCAATGTATCAAAAGGGGTCATCGAGACTTCCTAGGTTTCCTAACGCTTGATAAGTCATACTAGGACCCCTAGGGAGTCTCGATGACCTCTTTTGACACATTTGAACACTCACATGTGTCTTAAGGGGTCCTAGGACCCCTTAAGACACACTTGAGTATTCCAATGTGTCAAAAGGGGTCATCGGGACTTTCTAGGGGTCCTAACATGTGATGAGGTGTACTAAGACCCCTAGGGTGTCCTCGTGACCCCTTTTTGACACATTTGAATGCTCAAGTGTGTCTGAAGGGGTCGTAGGACCCCTTAAGACACACTTGAGCATTCAAATATGTCAAAAGGGGTCATCGGGACTTCTCAGGTGTCCTAACAAGTGATAAGGCATACTAGGACCCCTAGGGAGTCCCCATGACCTGTTTTGACACATTTGAACACTCAAGTGTGTCTGAAGGGGTCATAGGATGCCTTAAGACACACTTGAGTATTTGCATGTGTCAACTGGGGTCATCGGGACTTGCTAGGTTTCCTAACGCATGATAAGGCATACTAGGACCCCTAGGGAGTCCCCATGATCCCTTTTGACACATTTGAATGCTCACGTGTGTCTTAAGAGGACCTGGGACCCCTTAAGACACACTTGAGCATGCCAATGTGTCAAAAGAGGTCATCAAGACTTCCTATGGATCCTAACATGTGATAAGGCATACTAGGACCCCTAGTGAGTCCCCATGACCCATTTTGACACATTTGAACACTCAAGTGTGTCTGAAGGGGTCCTAGGGCCCCTTAAGACACACTTAAGCATTCCAATGTGCCAAAAGGGGTCATGAGGACTTCCTATGGTTCCTAATGCATGATAAGGCATACTAGGACCCCTAGGGAGTCCCCATGATCCATTCTAACACATTTGAATGCTCAAGTGTGTTTGAAGGGGTCCTAGGACCCCTTAAGACAAACTTGATCATTGCAATGTGTCAAAAGGGGTCATCAAGACTTCTTAGGTGTCCTAACACATGATAAGGTGTACTAGGACCCCTAGGGAGTCCCCATGACCCCTTTTGACACATTTGAACACTCACATGTGTCTTAAGGGGTCCTAGGACCCCTTAAGACACACTTGAGCATTCCAATGTGTCAAAAGAGGTCATCGGGACTTCCTACGGGTCCTAACATGTGATAAGGCATATTAGGAACCCTAGGGAGTCCCCATGACCCCTTTTGACACATTTGAATGCTCAAGTGTGTTCGAAGGGGTCCTGCAACCCCTTAAGACACACTTGAGCATTCCAATGTGTCAAAAGGGGTCATGGGGACTTCCTAGGTGTCCTAACATGTGATAAGGCATACTAGGACCCCTAGGGAGTCCCCATGACTGCTTTTGACATATTTAAATGCTCAAGTGTGTCCGAAGGGGTCATAGGACCCCTTAAGACACACTTGAGCATTCCAATATGTTAAAAGGGGTCATCGGGACTTCCTAGGTCTCCTAACGTGTGATAAGGCATACTAGGACCCCTAGGGAGTCCCCATGACCCCTTTTGACACATTTTAATGCTCAAGTGTGTCTTAAGGGGTCCTAGGACCCCTTAAGACACACTTGAGCATTCCAATGTGTCAAAAGGGGTCATCAGGATTTCCTAGGGGTCCTAACGCATGATAAGGTGTACTAGGACCCCTAGGGAGTCCCGATGACCCCTTTTGACACATTTGAATGCTCAAGTGTTTCTCAAGGGGTCCTAGGACCCCTTCGAAAACACTTGAGCATTCAAATGTGTCAAAAGGGGTCATGGGGACTCCCTAGGGGCCTAGGACCCCTTTGGACACACTTGAGCATTCAAATGTGTCAAAAGGGGTCATGGGGACTCCCTAGGGGTCCTAGTACACCTTATCACACATTAGAACCCCTAGGAAGCCTCTCTCTCCACCTCTAGTGAACTATTCTTCAAAGCCTCCATTTCTGCATAGCTAGGGTTTACAGTGCTTGTAAAAGGCACATTCAATACAAAGATTTAGCTGACCACCTTTAAAGACCTAAAAGAAATGAGAAATAAATTTAGGCCAATAATACATACCGCATTTCTGTATGTACTACTGTAAGCTTCAACAATCCAGTCGGCTTCCTCTGCTAAGGCAGGAAGAACTTCATTAATGTATGCTCTAGGAGGAAGATTATAATTTCCATATTTTTCCAAGAGATTCTCCAAAATTTGTATACAAAGGCATCCTATAGGAAAAAATGAAAAGTTTCCCAGAGAATATCCACAATTCATATACAAAAGCATCCTACAGGAAAAATGACAAAAAAATAATAGCTAAAAGATAATATTATATATAATGCATTAGTATACATTAGTATATATATAATATACATTATATATATCATATGCCTCTTATATATATATATATATATATATATATATATATATATATATATATATATATATATATATATATATATATATATATATATATATATATATATATATATATATATACACACACACACATTAGTATATATATAATGTACATTTTATATATTATATACCCCATTTTATATGTAGAAGTTCAATTTTTTTCATTTGCTGGCGCCCTTTTTTCATCTACCTGGGAATATCGGGTACTCGATATGGAATCAGATACCAGATTTTGGATAGGTAATATTTGACCAAAACATTCCTTGTCCCCATAGACCAAAGAAGCACGGGATTTCATACTTTTTTCACATGTTGTAGAAAAAAAATGTGATTTGGGGCCCATTGTTTGATTTTTGTCAACTTGTGGTCTCACCATGGGAAGCAGCAGTTGTCAAAAGGCTAAACGCAAGAGGAAGGAGATGGATGAAGAAATTCAAGCATATAGGGAAAAAGATAAGGAAAATCACCAAAAAAGGAGAGAAGTTATGTTAAACATTAATCAAGGTGACCCCGTAAATGTAGTTGTAAGTGAAGAGGATGTTGAATTTGAAAATAATATGGAAATTAATTTTGTGAATAACAATGTATGGAGTGAAGATGAAAATGTAGAGATGGAGAATGAAATTGTAGACTTGGGGAATGAAAATGTATATTTGGGGAATGACAATGAATGGAATGAAGATGAAAATGTACAGATGGAGATTGAAAATGTAAACTTGGGGAATGAAAATGTTGCACAAGAACTACATGAACATTACACATCCCCAAATTATATGTGAAATGAAGTCCCTTGCAATAAAGATAATCAAACTTCAAATTCGAGGCTTTCAAGAACACCTAAATGGTTAATTGAAATTGAGGAGAACATTATGAATAATTGGGAAGGAAAGAGATCACATAGAACCATTAGGTTGTGGACTTCAAGACTTTATGATCAATTTTTTGAAAACAAGACATTGGTTGAGCAATGTCAAATTTTTGTGCAGTTGTTAAAGATGCAAAAGATGAGACCTGTGCTTGTGAAATTGAAGATTCGTGTGAACGAGAAAATGGAGAGAAATGCCATTGTTGTGAAGAATCTTTTCAATGCTCTCAATAGCATTGGGAAGACTAGTAGAGAAAAAGACAAGAGAGTTGCTCAGAGGATTATTAAAACCTCTTTAGTAAGTCATTAGTTGAGAAAGGCTCGTTTGATGAGACAAACTTGTGTTGACTTCAATATAGACCATAAAACTTTGGGTAGAGCACTTGCAAGAAGAGAAAGACTTGATGATCCACTTCAAATTGATACATGGGCTTATGGTGGGAGACTTCCATGTTTCAATAAGAAGCTAACAGATGTTAAGGATGAAATTCAACAATTTTGGGATGCTAACTCAAGAGTGAAACCAAATGTGAAGGATGTCTTGAAGTTGAGAGTTGGCAATCGAGACCGCATTCCACATCCTAAACATTATGTGGAGGTAAGTCAAACAATGTTGTATAAAAAATTTTGTGAGACACATCCAACATTGAAAATATCACAAAGGTCTTTTGAATCCGTGAAGCCATTTTATTGTGTACCCCTTAAGATTCAAAATACATGTTGTTGCAAATATCATGTTGAGTTTTCAATGCATCATGAATTATTACGGTCCATTCATTCTACTTTGCATACTAATGAAATGCTAGAGGATTGTGGTGCAAGTGGTCTTCCCAAATCATCAAGAGACTTGCTAGATCAATTTTTATGTCATAGAGATGATGGTTGTTTATTTTATAAAAAAGATTGCTTAAATGCCAAGTGCTCAGAATGTGGTGGCTTGTCCAAGTTTAGAACATGTTTTCATAAGGGTTTGGAACATAATTTTGGAAAGAAACTCGTCCAAAAAAAGGTATATGAAATAATGAAATATACATTGAAGAGTGGAGGTGAAGGCTCTAGATGTGAGTTAGTTGCCAAAGAATACAATGTTGCTGATTTTATCTCAAATTTCAAGACAAATTTTTTTTACAAGTATGCAAGGCATAGTCATAGTTCTCAATGGTTGGATCAAAAATTCAGGACATGTAAGGACACTTTCCCCATTGGAACTATTATATCTATTGTAGACTTTGCAAAGAACTATACATTGCAGCCCCAAAATGAGACTCAAGCTCAATATTACAATTCCATTCAGGTTGCTATTTTTGAACACATCACATATAGACATTCCCCTGATAGCACAAAAGATGAGCGAAAGATAATCAGAGAGTACCATTTTTATATGAGCAACGACAGGTCTCACTCTCATGAGTTTGTTCAACATTGTTTCCAAAACTATTTTGACTTCTTGTAGGAAAATGGTATTGCTATGGATAAGCATCTCATTTGGTCGGATAATTGCACCGGTTAATTTAAGAATGCCAAAATGTTTTATTGGTTGTGTAGAATGCATGTGGAGAGAGGTGTACCTCATATTTGGATTTTTTTTCAGTCAGGGCATGGGAAAGGGGAGCATGACGGAGTAGGTGTGTGTGTGAAGAGAGCTCTAGTTAAGGAGCAATTGAGGATTTCAGGTGTTGTACTTCTTGATGCTCATTCTATTGTTGATTGGTGTACTTTAGCATTGTCACAGGGGGGGACTCTTGATTCTACAGTGCGTAGATTCTTTTGGTTCGTTGAGAAGGGAACTATAGGAGATAGATTGGATTGTCCAACAGTGAAAGACTCTTCAAAAATGCATTCATTCCAAAGCTCCAATAGTACTACATGGACCATTTGGACACGAGAGTTGGCTTGTTTTTGCCCCATGTGTTTTCAGTATGATTGGGATCATTGTGAGTCAAGTGAGTGGGTGGATACATGGGTTCCATAGTATCTAACTCCTTTATCTTTGACACTCTATAAGAAATGATGACATGGACACTTCAATTGATTATGACCATCTTTCAGATCTTCTGAAGCCTGGAGATGTTTTTGCATTGGTTGCACCATAGGGGAATGATGAGAGGTCAGATTATTGGTTATCACGTTGTGTACAAGGTAAATAGAAGCTTGTACAACTGATGATAGATGGTGATGGGTTCACATATCCTACTAGTTTAGTTGTTGTTGTGGGAACATGGCTGCAAACATACATGATTAGAAAGAATGGAATTCCCGCATTTGAAGACTATGAGAAGCAAAACACTATTCTCATGTATTCACACCTTGTTATAGCAACAAATGTCAAGTTGTCAAAGCATCAAGGAAGACCAAAGAAGAAATAACTTTGGACTATTAGTACTACTGATCATGAAGCACTATTGGAGACCTTGAAGCAAAGAGATGACCCTTCAGGAACACTTGACTAGGTAATAAGTTAACTTAGTGCATTGTTTTCTAAGTTCGTTAAGCTTAATTTCAATACATTAATTTCACCTTTCTTAGATTCTATTTTGAGTCAATAAACTTGGTTTTGTATGTGGATTGTAACTTGTGCAGGAGCACCTATGAAGACACCTACAGTCACCATGGATCCAATTAGAGATAGAAGGACAAAAGGATCCTTAATGGTTAATTGAGATATTTTGAAGCCTATAATGGAAATTTGTAACAATCAATTTGATTTAAAAGTTAAATGTCCTAGAACTATTGATAAGGACTTATGACCAAAATCATGTATGGGTGGCCAATAGTGCCAAGAAGGGATCTTACATGTCATTTACTTATTTTATTTGCATGGTTTGAATTCTTACATGTTTGATTGTTGTTTCTAATGCTTTAAGGATATTATTTTTTATCATTTCAAACAATCTATAAAAGTTAAACCTCAAACATAATAAGCTTCACAGATCAAATTTCACAAGTTAATCATGATTAGTTTCATAGTTCAAACTTCAAACATACCACTAACAGTCAGTTGAAAGAGGCTCAGCAGTGTATCTTTCAAACCGTCTGACCTGGCATCGAACCATCTACTCCATCAACTCCGGTTGGCCGGGTAAACTCTAGTGACAACCCCGTTCCACCCACGGAGTCACTGGAATGCTTGCAACTACACTTGACCCAAGTGACCCCAAGGTGCACTAAGCACGATTGGGCAGCGATCTTCTGGGGCTCGTATCTCAGACCTTGTGAGAGGTATTGACAAACCATCAGGGGCTATAGGATCATCTTTTCGAGGTCTACAATAACCTCTCTCAATTTTGGGTGATTCAACTTCGCTTGCATTTGGAAAAAAGATCTCAGTCGATGCCAAAACTTGCAGTGAGGGTCAGTTGAAAGCAGCTCAGCAGCATATCTTTCAAACCGTTTGACCTGGCATCAAACCATCTACTCCATTGGCTCTGATTGGCTGGGTAAACACTGGTGACAACCCCGTTCCACCCACGGAGTCACCAAAATGCTCGCGACCACACTCGACCCAAGTGACCCCAAGGTGCACTAAGCACGATTGGGTAGTGATCTTCCATGGCTTGTATCTCAGACCTTGTGAGAGGTATTAGCAAACCATTAGGTGCTATGGGATTGTGTTTTTGAGGCTACAATAACCTCTCTCAGTTTTGGGCGATTCAACTTCCTTTGCATTTGGCAAGGCAATCTCAGTCGATGCCAAAACTTGTAGTGAGGGTCAGTTAAAAGCGGCTCAACAGCGTATCTTTCAAACCATCTGACATTGCATCAAACTGTCAGCTCCATCAGCTCCGGTTGGATAGGTAAATGCCAGTGACAACCTTTTTCCATCCATGGAGTCACCAGAATGCTCGTGACCATGCTCGACCCAAGTGACCCCAAGGTGCACTAAGCACAATTGGGCAATGATCTTCCGTGGCTCATATCTCGAAGCTCGTGAGAGGTATCGACAAACTGTCAAGTGCTACAGGATAATGTTTCTAAGGTCTACAATAACCTCTCTCAGTTTTGGGTGATCCAACTTCATTTGCATTTGGAAAGTCGATCTTAGTCGATGCCAAAACTTGTAGTGAGGGTCAGTTGAAAGCGGCTTAGCAGCATATCTTTCAAACTATCTGACATTGCATCAAACCGTCTGCTCCATCAGCTCTAGTTGGCTAGGTAAATGCTAGTGACAACCCCATTCTACCCATGGAGTAACCAGAATGCTCGCAGCCACGCTCGGCCCAAGTGACCCCAAGGTGCACTAAGCACGATTGGGCAATGATCTTCCATGGCTCATATCTCACAGCTCATGAAAGGTATCAACAAATAGTTAGGTGCTATAGGATCATGTTTTCAAAGTCTACAATAACCTCTCTCAATTTTGGGCTATTCGACTTTGTTTGCCTTTGGCAAGGTGATCTCAGTCGATGCCAAAACTTGCAGTGAGGATCAGTTGAAAGCGGCTCAGCAGTGTATCTTTCAAACTATCTGACATTGCATCAAACCGTCTACTCCATTGGCTCCATTTGGCTGAGTAAACACCAGTGACAACCCCATTCCACCCACGGAGTCACCGGAACGCTCGCGACCACGCTCGACCCAAGTGACCCCAAGGTGCACTAAGCACGATTGGGCAATGATCTTCCATGGCTTGTATCTCGTACCTCATGAGAGGTATCAACAAACTATCAGGTGCTACAGGATCATGTTTTCAAGGTCTACAATAACCTCTCTTGGTTTTGGGTGATTCAACTTTGTTTGCATTTGGCAAGGTGATCTCAGTCAATGCCAAAACTTGTAGTGAGGGTTAGTTGAAAGCAGCTCAGTAGCTTATCTTTCAAACCATCCGGCCTGCAATCAAACCATCTACTCCATCAACTCCAATTGGCTAGGTAAATGCCAATGACAACCTATTTTTCCCATGGAGTCACCGGAACGTTCGCGACCACACTTGACCCAAGTGACCCCAAGGTGCACTAAGCACAATTGGGCAGCGATCTTCCGTGGCTCGTTTCTCAGAACTCGTGAGAGGTATCAAAAAATCATCAAGGGCTACGAGATTTTGTTTCTGAGGTCTACAATAACCTCTCTCAATTTTGGGTGATTCGACTTCGTTTGTATTTGGAAAGGTGATCTCAGTCAATACCAAAACTTGCAGTGAGGGTCAGTTGAAAGCAGCTTAGCAGCATATCTTTCAAACCGTCTGACATTGCATCAAACCATCTACTCCATTAGCTCTAGTTGGCCAAGTAAATGCCAATGACAAACCTGTTCCACCCATGGAGTCACCGGAACGCTCGCGATCACACTTGACCCAAGTGACCCCAAGGTGCACTAAGCATGATTGGGTAGCAATCTTCCATGGCTCGTATCTCAGAGCTCGTGAGAGGTATCAAAAAACTATCAAGTTCTACAAGATCATGTTTCTGAGGTGTATAATAACCTCTCTTGGTTTTGGGTGATTTGACTTCGTTTTCATTTGGCAAGGCGATCTCAGTCGATGCCAAAACTTGTAGTGAGGGTCAGTTGAAAGCGGCTCAGCAGTGTATCTTTCAAACCATCTGTCATTGCATCAAACCATCTACTCCATCAGATCCGATTGGCTAGGTAAACACCAGTGACAACCTCGTTTTGCCCACGGAGTCATCAGAATGCTCGCAACCATGCTCAACCCAAGTGACCCCAAGGCGCACTAAGCATGATTGGGAAATGATCTTTCGTGGCTCATATCTTGAACCTCATGAGAGGTATCGACAAAATATTAGGGGCTACAGGATCATGTTTTTGAGGTATACAATAACCTCTCTCAGTTTTGGGCAATTCAACTTCATTTTCATTTGGTAAGACGATCTCAGTCGATGCCAAAACTTGCAATGAGGGTCAGTTGAAAGCGACTCAGCAGCGTGTCTTTCAAATCATCTAACCTGACATCAAACTATCTACTCCATCAGCTCTGGTTGGCTGGGTAAATGCCAGTGACAACCCCGTTCCACCCACGGAGTTACCAGAACGCTTGCAACCACACTCAACCCAAGTGACCCCAAGGTGCACTAAGCACGATTGGGTAGTGATCTTCTGGTACTCATATCTTGGACCTCATGAGAGGTATTAACAAACTATTAGGGGCTACGCAATCATCTTTCTAAGGTCTACAATAACCTCTCCCAGTTTTGGGCGATTCAACTTCGTTTGCATTTGGAAAGGCGATCTCAGTCGATGCCAAAACTTGCAATGAGGGTCAGTTGAAAGCAGCTCAGTAGCGTATCTTTCAAACCATCTACTCCATCAACTCTAGTTGGCCAGGTAAATGCTAGTGACAACCCTGTTCCGCCCACGGAGTTACCGGAACGCTCGCGACCACGCTTGACCCAAGTGACCCCAAGGTGCACTAAGCACGATTAGGCAATGATCTTTCATGTCTCGTATCTTAGACCTCGTGAGAGGTATCAAAAAAATGTTAGGGGCTACAAGATCATATTTCTGAGGTCTACAATAACCTCTCTCAGTTTTGGGTGATTCGACTTCGTTTGCATTTGGAAAGGCGATCTCTGTCAATGCCAAAACTTGTAGTGAGGGTCAGTTGAAAGTGGCTCAGCAGCGTATCTTTCAAACCGTCTGACATTGCATCAAACCATCTGCTCCATTGGCTCCAATTAGCTAGATAAATTTCAGTGACAACCTCATTCCGCGGATGGAGTCACTGGAACGCTCATGACCACGCTCGATCCAAGTGACCCCAAGGTGCACTAAGCACGATTGGGCAGCGATCTTCCCTGGCTCAACTGACCCCAATATGATGAGTTATATACATAGTGAGTATATACATAGTATTGAAATAATGTAGTACTAAGTGGCTCAAGTGAGTATATATAATGGTATGAAACATAAGAACATAGGAAATCTATAGAAGTTAAACCTCAAACATAATAAGCTTCATGAACAGGGTATTTCAGAGTAAAGAAAAACAAATGTAACTTCAACAAGATATAATTTAAATCATAATGATAATCATAGTCAAGATATAACTTCACCATTCAATTCCATAAACATGAATAATAAATATGTATATACAAAAGATGACGCAAATATAACATATAAATGAACATGTTCTATATATAAAAAGTATCAAATATATCAAAAGTATCTCCATATACAAATATGGCACATGCCATTTCAAAATGTCTACAAAATCAATGTTTTAAGGTGTACAATGTGGCATATATGCCATCTCAAAATGTGCCAAGTGGCATCTCTAAATGACCACAAAACTAAAAATACATCCTATGTCATAGGGGGATCATCAAAATGTAGCCTCTTTGAAGAAGTGTTGGGCTTTGATTGATCCTGCATAAAAAATGAGCTCAAACCCAAGTTAGATTGCTTACTTTATATGATTTGTACATATATATATATATATATATATATATATATATATATATATATATATATATATATATATATATATATATATATATATATATATATATATATATATATATATATATATATATATATATATATATATATATATATATATATATATATCATAATTCAAACACTAATTTAATTAAAATTATAACTAAATACAAATATTTGTACCTAGTCTCTCAGTCACCTACCACGATCAGGTGTCCTAGCATAAGTCCTGGGTAGCGAAGGGACGATGCCAACAATACCAACTCTGACCTATAAATATATATTTGCAATAATGAGATTAGTAGAGTGGTGCAACATAGAGTAATAAATCTACAAAATAGGATGATAGCATAATAAAATTACAAATTGATTGAACTAAAATTAAAACTTACATTTGGTGATCCCTCCTCTGGAATAGTGGGCTGGATCAACAAAGATACAAAAGATTCTTGTGGGCCCTCCCTCACACTTGGAGTAACCTATGAGAGTAAAAAGATTGTCAATTATATATAAATGTACTTCATCATAGCAACCCTGGTTACAAAATACAAATAACAATATGTAAAAGTCTACGTACAATCGGGCTATCACTCCGAATCAAGATGCTTGTAACCCTACGCTCCCGAACTATTGTCGGGACATCATCAATAGCCACACCCTATATAATAAAGTGCAAGTAAAATATTTATTACTGCACACAAGTGGCATACATATGCATGCATAATTAATCTTAAACAATTAACTACCTTTCCTTTGTCGACACCTGATGAAGGAACCCCCTCGTGCCCCCCACTGACATCGGTTGTAGCCTGCAAGAACACAATAAGATGACAATATATAAGTAAATGTATGAATTTTATTACTCTAATTGATAGAGATTTAAGCATGTACACCAAATGATATAAAAAATAACTAATGGGTACATAATTTATAATATACCGTATAGTCATGAAGGCCGAATGAAATAGCCAAAAGTGTGGACTCATCCACCTGTCTCACCTCCTCCTATGTCATCGACTGAACATAAATGAAAAAATTATATATACATAAGTGCATGAAATCATTAAAATTAATCTAATTAAATAAATTATTTTTAAATTAAATAAGTCATGTGACAAATTTATTTATAATGTTTACTCTTACCGTATCAACAGGAGTCAATGGCTCTACATACACCTCCTGAGCACTCTCATGAGATGTAGATGCTCCATGAGGTGTTGCAACCTCTGCAGCTACATCTCCTATATCCTCCTCATCAATAACATACTGATATGTATCAGCATCAGTAAGCGGTCTAAGGCACATATTCTTGCATATAATCCAAATATGGGGCTCGCATACATGTGAACTCTGACGAGATGTCGATGCACCGATATCATCCACACCAGGAGGCAACACTGACCTGGTCTGCGTGATCAACTGATCACTCAGTAAATGAATGGCCCTAATAGTCTGTGAGGTAGCTTCTGCAATGATATCGGGATGCTGCACTCGAGGAGGGGGTGCAACATCAGTGGGGAGGACAAAGGTAGTGGCCTTTTTGCACTGGGCAAATGGCCTAGTTTGAGGAGCTCCTTCGCCTACGCCCATGTTGGGCCTCATACTCCAATAATCAACATGGTGACCAAGCACAAACTCAGCATACAATTTTTTTATGAAATAAAATTGGACCTCCAAATTGCTATGGGGTGGTTTATCAAAAACCATCCACCAGCGATCTCAAAAGTTTGTGCGCATTGCTTCATTTGTGCACCATTTTATTGATAATTTGGGTTTTTTGGGGTCAACTGGTATTCCAATTTTAGGATTGACAAAAAGGGTGGCTATATCTTCCTTACTTATATTAAGGGCCACAATCCCATCATGGTCAAGCCCATCATCAAATTGGGCGTGCATATCATCACACCAATGAAGAACAGCATTATGTTGTTGCGTGAGTGTGTCAATATTTTCAACAATTGTATTTAGTGTGGTAAGCATGGGACCTAATGTAGGTATATTTTGATATGTGTTTTGGAAACCTCGTATTGTGTTCAAATTATCTTGTATCAAATCTCCTAAAGATCGAAGGTTTTGACACGGGGGATTGTTTTCGGGATCGTTATTTGGTGCGGGAGGGTTATTTTCTTCATTGTTGTCAGCCATGCCTGATTAAATTTTAAAAAAATATAAATTTCAATCTAATTTCATATATTATTACAAATATAAATACAAAACCCTATTTCAACAAAAAAAATGACATTTGGCATGAAAATTAAATAAAATAATCAAAATAAATAAAAAATTTACTTATCGAATATGCTGGGGAGTCAAATTTGTTGTTGCCAAAATCAAATACCCAAAAATATATCATGTATCTGATATATCAAGCCATTTTCCCAAGTAAAAATGTGAAATGAAATGAGGAAAAGGGCTCGCGGGTTTCGAATTTATGCCACAGGTATCGGGTACCCGATATGGTATCAGGTACCTGATTAGGCCTATGCTTTGGTGTCAAGTTTGCCCAGGTGTACTGACACCCAGGCCTACTCAAAAATCAACAAGCATTTTCATGAGCTTTTGGATGAGTGAAAAGTGAATATTTTTCACATCATCACTTTTTGGCCCCTCATGATCTTGCACATACCCTAGTATAAGAATAACAAGTGACATTCTTAATTATTCATGGACACAAGTGACACCCCTAGATATCGATGTTCAACATCACAAATATGTCATAGGGAAAATGTAAGATGATGGCACCTAATGAACTAGTAAAAATGCAAATATGATGCTTTCATAATAGAAAGTGAGGAGTTGATCAACTATAAGTGAGAGTTTCACCAAGAAGTAAGGAAAAGACTTGATTGGAGTAGCCAATAGTAAAAAAATGAGTGTTACATCAATAGGAGATGGATTCCATCTGATGTGGCAAAGATCTAGAATAGTTATTTGAGTTCCAAAGAATAAGTTAGATGTAATAATGAAACTAAACATGTAATGCAAAGTAATAACAATAATCATGCATTGAGACTCCATTATTGTCTTTGAATTGGATGGTTGACATTAACTTGAGGTAAAGTCATTTTTCCTTTACTAATGATATGGATTTGTGAATTAGAGGATAATTATAAGGAGTGGTTAGTTATCCTAATCAATTAGTTGATTAGGTGGAGGAATTGAAAAGTAAGAATAATTAATTAAATAATTTGATTAATTGACTTTAGGAACAAAGAGGAAAAAATAATTAAAAAAGGAAGCAATTAAATAAATAATAATTTTCTTATTTAATTACAAAGAAATTAATATGAAAAATTAGAAATAAATTTGAGACCTATACATCACATATCTACTTCATATATTTATTTTACCATTAATTTTACGATATATATTATATTTTCTATTAAAAAAATGTCAAGGGATTATCATGAGATTTAATTTAGTAATATTTTAGATAACTTCATTTCTTTCACTTGTATGAGGACATCCCATAGCATTAAGATCACATCAGATATAGCAATTGTCAAATCTATCAAATTTATTTTAGGCAACGCAAAAATAACAACAACAACATCCCTATCAACTTGGAGATAAGATATAACTATCCTAACTATCATATATTGAGGCACCACTCAATAGATGATTAAAACAAGATAAAATAAAGGAATACCAAAAAGATCCCAATGTTCAAAAGATCATAGATACACTCATAAGAAAACCTAAATTGTCATTTTTTATTGTCAACACAATATAGATCTAATTTAGCACCATACTTTTACTTTTCAATGTTAAAGAGATGACACAAAGAATCCCATCACAAAATGTAGTCTCAACCAATCCAACACACCCACATGACAACTAAACCTTAGAAAAAATCAAAATAAGTATCCCCTAACCATACACATCCCACAATTCGATACAAGTCTCCATACCCCATCAAGTTGACACAAATTGCAAATCAACAATGTGTTTTGCAATGTACCACAATCACCTCAAACATGCTTTACAATTTACTTGTTAGTATACCACATACTCACATCCATTATAACCAAAACTTATAACTAAATATTACACCCCAATTTCAAAATCAAAATACACTTTCAACTAACACTACCTAAAATAATAATCCTATGAACAATTTCTAAAATAATTTAATGTAAAATAATATCAAGTACCAAATAAAAAATCCACATAACCAGACATTAACCTAATCACACACTAAAAAAACCACTAGTTTAACTAAAACCAATCATATACACCACCTCAAAGCCAAACATCCCAAGCCATGGCATACAACAAATACCAAACAAATTCAGCTATAGCCAAAACCTTCCACCATTAAAGTAACAATACATTTATGAAAATATCATTATGTATGCCAAATTCGTAGATTCTATTTTTCTTGCAAATGTATCCATATATGCATTTCCATACTATGAGAATCAACAATAGTCGTCCATGGTATAGATCAATAAAAATGGGTATGATCCATAGAAAAATAATCTTATTTATGAGATGCATCAATGTTATTGATATGATTTACAAACATGAGTTAACATAAATCTTCAATGTAGAGATTAACAAACTTATTTTAGTGCCATTGCAACTACTCTTGATAACATGCATGCAAAATAGAGGAGTAATGCATGACAAAATGCATCAAGAGAGTTTTCACCTCACGAAATGAAATGAAATGATCACATAATGCGTACAAAATGGATCTCTCAAGAAAGCTCTGAAATATTTTGAGTTAATGCACCGACCCATAAGGTCACGAAGTAACATGGTTAAGGAAAAAAGGTAGCCCAATGTAAGCACCATCAATAGGAATAAGGAGACAAGGAAAATTCCATTTTTCTTCGTACCTCTAAGACTTGGAATTTGCTACATTTGATATACTGCCAACAAAAGATTCTGTGTAATGATAAAAATTTTATTACCATTTAGGTGTCTCATGTCTAAGTTAAGTTCATCTTTTAATTTAGGGCTCATAATCCAGACCCCAAATCGACCCACCAAGAAATTTTGTATTGGTTTTAACCCTCATTTATATACAAATGAGTTTTCTTATAAGCATAGTCTATATACAACATATAAATTTGAGATCATTTGCATGCCTTCACACTGTAAAACCATTTTCACTTTTAAATTGACTAATTATAAATATGTAATAATAATACAATGTTTATACATATAAATAGTTGTTCATTTTATTCCACCTTAGATATTATCTTAAAATGTCCCTTCTTCCCATCACAATCCTAATGTAAGAAAATACACTCTCGTTCCCTGAACTAGGTTCATTCACCCCTTTTTTCTTGGAACATTTTACATTAAAACAAGGTGTTAAATGGCCCATAGTGATCAAAGAAGACACCCAATAAACTTTAGTGGGTGGAGAATGATAATTTGTCAACATTTACAGTAAATGTGAAGCTAAAAAATTAACTAAATACCAACATCAAGTTCCTAAATAATAGAAAAAGATTGAAAGCATACAATCAACAATATGCCAGTGATGCTTCAACATAGGACTGTGATTCCCTTTTTAAGATGAAAGTGTATATGAGAAATGTAAGCTATGTTCATAAACACAAACACTTAAAACCCATTGCCTCACACTTACAAAGAAAACCAACACAACAACAACACTGCCTTGCGGTCATAGAAAATCACAAATGAATACAAAAAAATGATTTGATGGCCCCGAATGATAAGGGGTAGCCTTATTGAGGATATATTCCTCACCTCTACCAAAAATGAAGTGGAAGAACTCCTCATCGTTGCTATTTTTGCAAGCCGACTCCACACCTCTGCAACACAATGGACAAAGGAATAGATGAAACAGTTTCAAGCCATGAAAATAAATCCAAATCAAAGGAGACCCATAAAAATACCTGCAAAAAAAATGCATATGTTGGTGATGAAGATGACAGGTTGTGGTTCCATATCCCAATTGTAGAGGCCACAACCGAATACCTTTCAGTGTCAAAACAAGAGAATACTCCAGAAAGGGTGGAATAGAATGGAAAGGATCTTGTCTCAATCTACTAGGAGTTGAATTTGAAAGAAGTTGAGATAAGAAACTCGGCAAGTGGAAGTAAGGAGAGGTGATGTGTAGTAAATTGAATAGCCCATTCAAATTGTAAGGTGTTAGTGGGAAACAATGGCTATGATCTTGGCAAATTGGGTGGCCATGTAGTCGAATGCCATGTGGCCACCCTCTCCACTTTGGACATGTTAGGGTGCACATGTTTGGGTTGTGGGCCTCTACATGCCCTTGTTGACTCATTGAAACTGGTGTTTTTGGACACATTGAACGTTACGGACTAGTTGATGTCGCAAATTGCCGAGTCATGCACCAAATTTTTTTATTGTGGGTTGCCAAAGTATGGGTGCGGGAGAAAGTGTTTTGACTCCTCTCCCCTCTAAATCATATGAATAGATAATACATGTTCTTCTTTATCAAACACTTATTTACTAATTAGAATACTTTATTAGTCAACCTGACTTAGACATTCCAATCCCATGTTCAATTTTACTATATCCTACCACTCAATTGTGGAAGTGAAATAACTAACTACTATTTAAAGAACAACAATATTCTGTCAAAGTTGAAAAGAACAAGAAGTCAAAATCATTTTTTGTTCACAAGACTTGCGAACACTAAGATGGTCTCTTATTTAACATAACGTGGAATCAAACTAGAATTTCAAACCCTTACAATCTCTTTTATTTCATTTATAGACGACAGAGATTTGTAGCCACATGGGCGGGTCATCATAGCTACAGAAGGTGCTTTATTCACTCATGGATGTATCTCACTTGAATTTCCTCCTCCCTAAACTATCTCTCTCTCATCTTCTCCATACTCTCTACCACACACCGTCCCTCATCTCCTACCATTACTTCCCTCACACATCTCCTAATTTCATCCAGCTTGAAACTCCCATCTTCTTCCCTCCCAATCTCCATCCCAATTTGGAGTTCATCAGCCACAAGCTGGGTGTCGAGTCCCTGATCTACATGCATCAATAGTGCTATTATCTTCACCTTAAACCTCGGAGCCTCCATCACAGAGCTCCACCCATAGTTGTTAGAATTGGAAGGCCAACTAACATTTGTCTTGTTGCCAACTCTTTGTTGTATGTGACTGAATGTGACCTCTAAATCAGGCACAACACAACATGGTCATTATTCACTTGATAGAATTCGGGAGAGAGTATGAAGAACTCAATCCAAATTCCATGGTGAGGTGACCTGTTGCCTCCTATGTGAATGGGGTGTTTGAATACTCTCAGAATGAGAGCCAACAGCCGGGAGACCAATTCAACAATGGAGGATTTCCAAGAAGCAATAAAGATGAGCAAGAATGCAATTAAGCTAAGATGAAGTGCAATTTATCTAAGAGTTTGAAAATAAAGATGAGATTAATACTAAGAACATTTAAGCAAATTTAGTCTAAAATGTGATGCAAAGATTATACTAATAATGAGATATTAATCTAATAAATGCAATAAAAAGCTTTGAAAACAATGAATCAAATGAGACTAAAAAATGCCTATAGTGTAGATGCTCTCAAAAATTGCTCCTTCTAATGAAGAAAAAGAGCCCAAATAAATAGAAGAGCCAAGAGGAGGAGGAAGAGTTTCTTGATTCGAAACTCCTGACCCTTCATTCCCCTTTGAGACAAAAAGGCATGAATTACTTTTTTAAAAGAATGGAAAATGCCACATGAGGACCTTTCGAATATCTCAAATTATTAATTCAAGAAAAGGTGTCCATTCAAATAACAAGCAATTAATTAATTCCTTTTTATGTGTATTAGCCAAAGGGGGTGGTTTGATTTAATTTAATTTAAAGCACATAGGACTTTACAATTAAATTAATGTATCATAGAGATAATTTAGCTAGTAAAGTCAAGGACTTTAGGAATTAATATTAATATTTGATTATTGCAATTTATGGTCTTTGCAATTGACATCAAGTCAAATTAAGTCAGGTAGGAGAGAGAAAATTGCCTAGGGAACTAGGACTTTAGTGATGTAAAATCGAGATAATGCACCAAAATTGATGAAATTAAATAGGTGCCAATTTTGGGGTATTACATTTGCCCCTCTTTGAATTGATGTGTGAACAGCGCGTTGATTCAAAGAATAGTCTGAAGTGACAAATGACGAGAATTTCCATAGTCCAAGTTAGATTGCAAAGACAACAGTCTTAGAAGAGAACCGGAATCGGGGTTAGATTGCCCCAATACCAATTGATGAAGATGCAGATTTAGAACTATCTCCAAATCAGGGTTAGATTGCCCCAATACGAAGCTTAGTCCTCCGAGACTTGGGTTAGATTTCCCAGATAACGGTCTAAGAGAGATTTTGAGAGCCATCTCCATAATGAAGCTTGACTCCCAGGGATTAGGGTTAGATTGCCCCAATACCTAAAAGATAGATGATGAGATAAGAAGATGTGAGACATCGAGATGCCCCAAGCAATGAAAACTGATGATTTAGATCAGACTAATTCAAGAATTGATTTAACAAGATTCAATGATGCAATCATCCTACCCCCTCGGGAGTGAAATCGAAAGATGACATGTCAGAAGGATGATAAACAACAAGAGATTGCAGAGCAAAAGCAATTACACTAGATTCGCGAAACTGCAGAAGTGAATCGGAGTAAAGCAGAGGTCTTGTTGACCAAGTTTGACCATAATTGACCATGGTTGACCAAATTTTGACTAGGGTTGACTTGATGAAAAGAAGCAAAGATTTGAGAACATGATGCAAAGATGAGGATCTGGCAGGAAGATGACACCAGAAGGCTGACTGCACAAGCATCCGATCCAAAAGGAGTCCAATATTTAAAACACGATTTTGGGCCACTTAGAGATGTCAAATTTTGATTTCAATTTTGAAAAAAGATGCAGCCAAGATGAGATTGGGACAAAAGATGAGAACCTTTGATGAGCAGATCCAGAAGAAAGCAATCAAGAGAGCAGCAAGAAAGCGCTCCAAATGCAAGCCTAGAATGAAAGATGCAAGTCTAAATGCAGGCCTAGGATGAACAAATGCAATCCTCCAAACTCGGCTGTTGGACTCATCATATTTACCATCATTGAGTTCATTTAAGCATGGGACAATCACAAGATGCCATACAATTCTCCCCAACATGAGAATATGAATATGACATAAGTCTTAAATTTGTCGGAATGAGGTGTAAGCATTAAGGCACAAGAAGCCAAAATGACCTGAACACCTATTCCTTTTAATCTAGCAAGTTAACATAAGCATTAGAGCATAAATGCTAGAATAACCTAAGTGTTGCTTGCGACAGACACACCAAACACGTGAGAGATCTTTCTTTTGCCAAAGATTGCTCGCAGTGATTCTTACGTTCACTTAGCAAGACGAGCGTTAGCAATTCCAAATGTAGCAAAAGAAGTCACTCAAAACAAACAAGGAGAAGAACCAACCTCACCAAGGCATCCATATAAAAAGAGTCGAGGTACGCATGGCCATCCAATATGAGATGAAGGCTCTTACAGACGGACACCCCTCTTATGTAGATTTCTTAGATCATTGGAACTAAACCAGCAAGCAGAAAACAAAGAAAAGATCATGCCCCCAGTCTTTACGTTTCTCAGTCAAGAAAGACATCTTAGATTCACTCGAGGGGAAATGATAAAGCAAACAAACAAGCAAGAGAAAATCTCAGTACACTGCACAGGAACACACAAAGAGTTTTAGTTTCAGTTTACATTCGTGTTCAAGCGGATTGAAGTCGATTCGGAAGCGAACAACATTCGAAGTCTCAACAGGATAGTGACAGCAGGCAGACATAGTGGAAAACCACTAGTGACCATCGCGAGAGACAAAGTCTCAAGAAGATATCCAAGTGCGAACCAATTATCAGTAGGCGAACGCAGTGAGAACCACTAGTGATCGATACAAGGAAGATTCTCAAAAGAGAGAATGAAACATGAACGAAACATCAGTAGGAAGACATAGTGAGGACCACTGGCGACTGATGTAAAGGAGAAATCCTGAAAAGAGAGGTCGAACGAGAGCTAGGTATCAGCAGGCAGGCACAGTGAGAACCACTGGCAACCGATACACGAGAGATCCTCGAGGAGAGATCTCAAAAGTAGCTAGGCATCAGCAGGCAGACACAACGCGAAACGCTAGTGACTGATGCACAAATGAATCTTCCAAAAGTGATAGGACAATGCCCCCTAGACCAGGTAGGTGCCCCCAAGCGTGAACCAGTTCCAATCTATGAAGAGTCGAGGAAAACTCAAAGACAAGCGCATGAGCTAGCAAACCAAAGCAGGAAACAAACTAAAGCAGGAAAGCAGGAAAACAAACTAAAGCAGGAAAAGAAGGAAACTAAAGCAGGAAACTAAGAGCCAAGCGACGCTGAGATGAGATGCAGCTTCAGGAAACAAGAGGTGCCTGTTTACCAGGTTTTCACCATCTTGGCAGAGATTCTATTTTTGCTACCATGACGCCTGTTTACCAGGTTTTCATCAATGGCACATTTTTCTCTTTTTCAATTTTTTTGTACTTTTCTCTTTTTTGATTTTTTTTGTATTTTTGATCTTTTGATTTTTTTTGTATTTTTGAAATTTTCATTTTTTTTGTATTTTTGAAATTTTCTATTTTTTTTGTATTTTTGAAATTTTCTATTTTTTTTGTATTATCAAGGCGCCTGTTTACCAGGTTTTCACCAGGATAATAGATACATCAAAGCGCCTGTTTGCTAGGTTTTTACTAAGATGATCATTTTTTCAGGACATTTTGCAATTTTTAGGATTTTTGCAATATACCATTTTTAGGATTTTTGCAATATACCATTTTAAGGATTTTTTCAGGACCAATAAGTATGTACATGAGCATATAGAGAATGTCATCTATAGAACTTCTTCAGATGAAGAGCGTTGATGGGCTCTTTGAGTGCCTCTCCTTCAGTGGTGATCTCTGGAAACACAATCATTTGTAGTAGTAGCCAGCTAAGAAGTTGCAGAATCAGAACCAGATGTTGTAGCAGTAACAAGAGAGCCAACCAGTAGTGTCCAACCATCAAGATACCCATAGTCAAGGAAAGATCACTTAAGTGAGACCCACAAATATCCTCATGGACACATCTTAACTCTTTGTCAAATTTCCCACGCTCTAAACGCTTAGGGAGAGTACATTCTAGATTTCTCTTAGTCATACCATTAGTAATAAGGAGATACTGATATGCACTTTGGGAAAAGGCAAGATGGAGTGAAGAGGGTAAAGTATGAGAGGCAAGGGTGATGGAATGGAGGGAAGCATGAGAATTTTGGAAGCTTGAATGGCAACTTTGATTTTTCTTTTTTTGGAATCCACATAGCTTTTGAACTTGTTCTTCTTTACTTTGAGGTGCTTTTGATGATAATGCCTGTAAGATGGATTTCGAGATCCATTTTTTATTTATTTTCTGGCTTTTGATTGTCTTCTTCTCTTTGAGGACCTTTGCGGTCTTTTCAACACCTTTATTGCTTTTTTCTTTCTTCGGAGTCACATGTCGATTAGATGGGACATTATGCGGGTGGCTCAGCAAGTGATCGTCTTCCTCAGAGAATGATAAATAATGAGGCGAGGTCAAATGACCCACCATAGATTGAAACTGGTCGAGATCAAGATCTTTGGGGACGTTTCCCTTAGTGAGGGCTTTATCCATAGATATTTTTGGTTTGGATGTCGAAGGTTCAGGACCTTTGAGAACAATCTTTGCATGAGATCGAGGGATAGCATTCGCACAAGCTGGAGATTTTGTGTAGTTATAAGAGGGAGGTGCAGGGCCTCGCAAGACAAAGGGAGTTTTGGGTTTAGGAGTATCCTCACTCCTTGGAGCAATGATCGTGTCACAATACTCAACATCAACAGGTTCAATCTCATTGATGGCAATGTCGCTAGTATCATATGTATAGTTGACCATATCATTGATATCTTTAGACTTGGATAATTCACTTTTCCCATGAGGAGGAAAGGAGTCTTTAAATTCCTGATGATCTGAATTCCTGTTATGGTTCTGCACCAAATTCCTATGAACCACATCAAGAGGTTCTCTCAAGAAAGTGGAGTCACGCTCAGGTTGAGAGAGCCAAGGTTTGTTTCTAGCGAATCTTGAAGGCGGTTGAGCTTTTGTTGTAGCCTTCTCAGTGGCATTGACTGTTTGCATGCTAGAGCTAAGATTAAAGATAGACTTTGAGGGTTTTGGCGTCACATTGTCAACAACCTTGTCATTCATAACATCTATGTTTTTGTTGACAATCTTATCCTTATCCTTGTTTGAGGGAGAAGGTCCTTGCTTTTTGTCTTTGTTCAAAGTCAATTCCCCCTTCTTAACCATAAACGCTTCTATCCTCACAGCCCACCTAATCATATTGTCAAAAGTGAGGGGACCTTGTAATCATACTTGGTATCCAAAATCTGGGACAAGATTGTCCAAGAAGATATCAAGCTTTTTAGACTCAGGTAATTCATGCGGATACTTTGTGCATAGTTGTCTCCATCTCTAGAGAAATGTTAGGAGAGGCTCCCCTTATCGTTGTTTCAAATTGCAAAGGTCCTGGATGTTGACCAAATATTGAATATTGTGGGATTGATCATAACTCTTGTCATTTCGAGACTGACCATGACCTTGGTCATTTGGGGATTGCTTATGACTAGCACTGAATTTATCTACCCTTGGGAAGGGGAATGGATCTCCCATATTGTTGGTAGTATTCTGAGAGATCGTGAAAGAGGCGATAGGTTCAAAAGAATCAATAGGTTCAATTTTAGAAAGTGACCCTTCAGAGTCTTGCTGGTCTTGAAATAATAAGTCAGACTGTATCTGAAACAATGGATTGTAATACTCTTGGAATGAGGAGGAATGTGAGGATCCCTCACAAAGTTCAGATTTCATAATAGATTCAAAATGACCTATGTCTTGATTACGAGGTTTTCTTCTATCTTGATCAGTATTCTGAACGAGATAAGTCTTGCCACTTCGAGTCGTGACAGTCATAGATGAAGATGTAATGAGAAAAGATTCAGGATAAAGCTAGACTCTGTCTCTAAGATAACGAAAAGGAGATAAATGGCTAGAATAGCCAAGATGCAAGATGAACCTGGTATGAATTGTCAAAAAGAGATGGCTAGAACAACCAAGATAAGATAATCGTAATGCAAGGTACAAGAGCACAACGAGATAAGGTAGACTAATGAGAGACAATACGAGTCAAAGCAAAGATCGATCGATTCCTAACTCAAGACAACCAGTTTATGATGGTGAACGATAGGAAAATAGAAAAATAGATCATGGACAAAAAGGCAGATCAGATTTATGTCACTGATCAAGCACATAAGACAGCAATCAAGGAGTTCAAGCAAACAGTCTTCAAGCAATGGGAAAGGGACAAAGCAACCTTGTGCATGAACAAGAATAGTGACTTAGTATTTCTACTCCCTAAGGACTCTACTTGTGTATGTTCTTGAGAATGTTTTAGCAGGCACTTAAAACACAACAACATCCTAGCAAGTTGTCTACAAGGATATACATGGCTTTTCTAAAGGGAGTCCTCGATATACGCAAGGTACATGAGGCACAAATCCGTAGATGAGAAGAATCTAAAATCACACAGCCGGGGGGAGACGATAACCCAAATCTCCTCCTTCACTTCTCAAAGGTATAAATTTCTTTGAGGCTTAGCCAAGAGTGAAATCTAACTCATTCCCAAGAGAGGTGTCTTTGGATTCACCTCCGGATATTTATACTCCGCCGGAACACGGGAGTTAAGGTCGTCCCTTGAGGTGATGAAATCCCCAAGCAGGCCTTCTAAAAAAATGAAAAGTAAGTAATTCTCTATTAAAAAATATTGAAAAGCACTAAAGGTGGAACACTTAACGCTTCAAGTAAATGTGAGGTGAGTCCACAAAGTGGTGCATTTAACTCCTCACACAAACTCAAAGTGAGTCCACACCCTATAAAACAAGTGAGTTCAAAAAGCACAAAAGGGTTGCCAAGTGGAACAATTAACGCTTCTTTCCTATAGACCCCTCCCCTTTAATGTGGCGCTGAGATTGCAACCACAGGGAAGAAATGAGGGGCTGGCGAATTAGCGAGTCTAATAACCCAAGATAGCAATCTAGATCAATCACAAGTAATCTAAGACTGCTAATCAATACTACTCATAAGTGCAAGAGGGTTTGAATCATGGAATATTTAACTTTCCAAGTAAACATGAAGTGAGTCCACAAAGTGGTGCATTTAACTCTTCATGTAAACAAGGAATGAATCCATGCCCTCAATTACTTAATGAGATATTTGATATTGGAACCAAGAATTACTTATGGTTTAAACACAAGCATTCACTTACATAAACTTGTATGAAAGAAAATCTATGTTCATTCATTTCCCATTAAGAGCATCAATTAAAATGTGTTCTATGAAAGCATGTAAACACTCAAGCCAAACACATGAGAGGTTCAATTTTAATCCAAAAATTCAAATGTTGTAGAGATGGAACAAAGTACCTCAAGTCCAAAGCTTTGTTTTAAACATTTTCCATGAAAGCAAGAGCACCTTCAAAACAACTTGTTAGACCCACAAGGTTAGCAAAATCAAAAATCAGTAATCTGCAAGAAAAATAGCTCATCAAATGGTAAAATCTGAAAATGAAACCAGCATGGTTGGATTAGGCTTGAAAAGACCTTTCCAACGATATATCACACTTAAACTTTTGATACCATTTGTGAAAATTTCAAAAAAAATGGGTGCCCATTTTCCAGAGTGGCATGGATTTGAAAAACGCTGAAATTTTTAAAAATTTGAGAAAACTGAAAACAGCAAACAAAACTGACAAATCTAGAATTCTAGTCTCTGTCTGTCATAGAATTTCGCGCGAGTCAGTAAGAGGGCCACGCGAGAAAGTGCCAAACCTCGCGCGAAAAAGCACAAGCCCGCGCGAGAATGTACAATAGCTCGTGTGAGAACATACGATGGCTCGCGCAAGAAAGCACAATGGCTCATGCGAGAAAGTGCAGGGTGTCACGCAATGATGCAAAAGCTCACGCGAGAGAGTGCTACAGGGAGCGAAACCTCACGTAGGGTGCTCTGGATTCTCACGCGAGAATCCGTACACAGACAATACGGACGCACAATAGAGCTTAAATTCCTGTCAGAAAAAAATGATAATGAGGCCAGAAATCAGATTTTCTGCCCCACGGTGGGCGCCAAAATGTATTTGAATGAATGTGACCTCTAAATCAGGCACAACACAACATGGTCATTATTCACTTGATAGAATTCGGGAGAGAGTATGAAGAACTCAATCCAAATTCCATGGTGAGGCGACCTGTTGCCTCCTATGTGAATGGGGTGTTTGAATACTCTCAGAATGAGAGCCAACAGCCGGGAGACCAATTCAACAATGGAGGATTTCCAAGAAGCAATAAAGATGAGCAAGAATGCAATTAAGCTAAGATGAAGTGCAATTTATCTAAGAGTTTGAAAATAAAGATGAGATTAATACTAAGAACATTTAAGCAAATTTAGTCTAAAATGTGATGCAAAGATTATACTAATAATGAGATATTAATCTAATAAATGCAATAAAAATCTTTGAAAACAATGAATCAAATGAGACTAAAAAATGCCTATAGTGTAGATGCTCTAAAAAATTGCTCCTTCTAATGAAGAAAAAGAGCCCAAATAAATAGAAGAGCCAAGAGGAGGAGGAAGAGTTTCTTGATTCGAAACTCCTGACCCTTCATTCCCCTTTGAGACAAAAAGGCATGAATTACTTTATTAAAAGAATGGAAAATGCCACATGAGGACCTTTCGAATATCTCAAATTATTAATTCAAGAAAAGGTGTCCATTCAAATAACAAGCAATTAATTAATTCCTTTTTATGTGTATTAGCCAAAGGGGGTGGTTTGATTTAATTTAATTTAAAGCACATAGGACTTTACAATTAAATTAATGTATCATAGAGATAATTTAGCTAGTAAAGTCAAGGACTTTAGGAATTAATATTAATATTTGATTATTGCAATTTATTGTCTTTGCAATTGACATCAAGTCAAATTAAGTCAGGTAGGAGAGAGAAAATTGCCTAGGGAACTAGGACTTTAGTGATGTAAAATCGAGATAATGCACCAAAATTGATGAAATTAAATAGGTGCCAATTTTGGGGTATTACATTTGTCTCTTCAATTGATTCATTTCAGGCTTATATATATCTGTCATGTTCTCATTGTAATTCATTCTTTGGTGACATCAATATAGATTTCTCTGCTCTCAATGTGGATGTAGGCTAATTGCCAAACCATGATAAATCTATGTCTTCATCATTGTGTTTATTTTCTATTTTTCTTTCTATTTATATTCTGTTATTAAATCTTCGCAATTGGTATCAGAGCGAGGTTGAATCATTGTTTGAGATTTTGATTGTTGAAATTTCAGAATCATGGAAGATTTAAGGGTTCAAAAATTTTCTGGGAAGAACTACGGGATTTGGAAGACTCAAATGAAGTCTTTTTTAATTAAGCAAGAGCTTTCTCTTGCACTTGAAGGAAAAGAAAAGAAACCAGCCTCCATGAAAGATGAAGATTGGGAGAAGCTTGATGAAAAAGCCATGGCGATAATGTCTTTCATAATGTTGCAAACAAAGCAATAGCAAAGGAGGTATGGGATAAACTGACTTTGACATATGCACAAGCATCCTCTATGAAAAAAGTCTTCATCATGAAGAAGTTATACAAGCTTAAGATGAGGGAAGGCGAAGCCATGACAAATCATCTTAACGAGTTTAACACCTTGATCAGCCAAGAAAATTCAATTGGCATGACACAAGATGATGAGAATAAGGCTATCCTACTATTATGTTAACTTCCTAATAGCTGGGATGGACTTGTGAAAGCCATAAGCACTTCACCATCAAGTACCAAGAAGTTGGCTTTTGATGAAGTTTCAGCCACCCTTCTTTCTGAAGATTTGAGGAGGAAGAATGATGAGTCCTCATCCGGTATGCTCTCACAATGGTGAGCACAGAAAATAGAGGAAGAAGCCAATATAGAGGAAGAAACAACTACAATTGAAGGTCCCAATCTACAAGAAGAAGATCACAGTCGAGAGGGAAACAAAATGGTTGTTGGTTTTGTGGCAAAGATGGTCACGTCAAGAAGGACTGTCAGAAGTATAAGAAGGCTCAAGAAAAAGTTTTGGACAGCGAAGAAAATGTCACTCATGATAAGGATCCGGGTATCCTAATACTATCTAATATTGATACAAAATCTGATTCATGGGTAATTGATTCAGGAGCTTCCTTCCATGCTTTCTCTCTCATAGATGCATTTACAAATTATCAAGAAGGTGAATTCAGAGAAGTATATTTTGGTGACAACAAAGCATGTAAAATCATTGGGAAAGGTGATATTGTCTCTTGCATCTAGAAAGTGGAGCAAAATTACTGCTCAAAGATGTTAGACATGTTCCTCAATTAAAGAGGAATCTGATTTCAGTCAGCCAATTATATACCCAAGGATTTAAAACTAAACTCACAGACACATGGAAAATAGTCAAAGGCTCCTTGACTATTATAAAAGGAGACAAGACCGGTAGTCTCTATATTGTGAAACCTATTGATGAGGTGGGAGCTACTTTGACACTTGTGGGAAGCGATGTTGCAACTTGGCATCAAAGGCTAGGCCATATGAGCAAGAAAGGTCTTGAGGTAATGCTGAATCAGGATCAACTACCGGGTCTTCAATCTGCAAATTTGGATTTTTGTGAGCATTGTCTTCATGGGAAACAAAAGTGGGTCAACTTCTTGAAGGATGGACATGAGAAAAAGACAACACCCTTGGAGCTAGTGCATTCAGATGTCTTCAGACCTATGGAGGCACACAATATTTTGTTACTTTTCTTGATCATAGCACCCAAAAGGTATGGGTTTATATGCTTTCTAGAAAATATGAAGTATTCTCTAAATTCAAAGTTTTTAAAGCTCTTGTGGAAAATCAGAGTGGTAATAAAATTAAGTGTTTGAAAATGGATAATGGAGGTGAATTGTATTCATTAGAGTTTGATAACTTTTGTGCAGATCATGGTATAAGAAGAATTAAGGTTGTCCCTTATTCGCCTCAAGAAAATGGGGCAGCAGAATGGTTAACTAGAACCATTCTTGAGAAAGCACAGTGTATGCTTTCCAATGCTGGTTTGGGGAAAGAATTTTGGGTGGAAGCCTGCAATACATTAGTCTATTTAATCAATAGGTCTCCTTCATCTTGTCTAGAGTTTGGTATTCCAGAAGAGGAATGGTTGGGAAAAAGGATTTCATACTCACACATTTGTGTTTTTGGGTGTGAAGCTCATCTACATGTCCCAAAAGAAAGAAGGAAAAAGCTGGATTTCAAATCACAAAAGGGCATATTTGTAGGATATGGAGAAGAACAATTCAGTTTCAAAATTTGGGATCCAGTTGAAAAGAGAATTATTCGCAGTCGTGATGTCATTTTCAATGAGCAAAAATTTCTAGCTTTCAGAGACATTGATAGGTCTGAAGGCAAATACATTTCTTTCAACGCACTCTCAAATAGTGTTGCCTCTACACATATAGGAAGAAATTCTCTATAGAAAAATCCAACCTCTGTTTTAATTCCTCCCTCTCAGTCCTCATCAAGTGAGGATGATTACACACATGATAATATGTTCGATGGAGAACAAAGAAATGTGTTTGATTACAGTTAGAGTTTTCTAGAAAATAGGGGAACATGTTTGAGAGAGACCATTCTCTTCCCTTCCCCTCTCCATGATACTATTAACCCTCACATCCAGCACAAAAATGTGTACGGTGATGCCCACTCCTTACATGATAGACCCTATCAATCTCTCACGGAAGAGATTACTAGCATGAATGTGGAACTCCTGGTCAACAGCATGAATGTGGAACTCCCGGTCAGCAACATACAACTCTCGGCCAGCAGCAGGAGAACACGTTCTTCCTACCCCTTTCCACTTGCATCTAACTCCCCTCCTGACCTTCCCTGCATCAGTTCTAGAACCCACGCAGAGCAAGGGAACCCACGTGAGCTTGACTGTGCACATGCTACTGAGAAAAATGCATAGGAAGATGCGTGGACCACTATGGGAAATCCTATGCACAATGAAAGGATGAATGGCATTCTCGGTAGCCAGTTTGATAGTCAACAAGAAGCACAGGGTATTTTCCATCATAGAAGCCAATTGGAGGATTTAAATCACCATGAAAATAGGGGTCCTTCACATGGTGAAAATAGGGATACTTCACACAAATTATCTGGTGTGAAATCCACGGAGGTACCAAATTTATATCAATTTGGTAAAATTAGTATTGGCAATGATGATAATCAATTGAATAGAATCCATTCTCTTGGAAAAGATAATACTAAATTGAGAAGATCATCAAGACAAAGGAAACTTCTAGCAAAATTTTATGATTATCAGCTACTATTTGCTAAAGAGGCAGAGCCCGAGCTGTTATTTCTGAGCAAATCAAACCAGCAAATTATAAAGAGGCATGTACAAGCAGTGATAAGGACAAATGGTTTGTTGCTATGGGAGAAGAAATGAGTTCTTTAGAAGCTAACCAGACATGGTATTTGGTTGTTCTTCCACCAAATCGAAAACCACTTAAGAACAAGTGGATATACAAGTTGAAAGATGAAAGCGGAGGTCAGAAACGTTACAAAGAAATAATTATGGTAAAGGGTTATGCTCAGAAATAGGGGATTGATTTCACTGAGATATTCTCTCCGGTTGTGAAGGTGACATCCATCCAAATAGTATTGGGATTAGCAGCCATTTGGGATCTCGAATTGGAGCAGCTAGATGTTAAGACAACATTTCTACATGGAGACATAAATGAAGAGTTGTATATGAATCAGCCTAAGGGTTTTGTGAAAAAGGGACAGGAACATCTTTATTTCCATCTAAAGCGTAGATTGTATGGGCTCAAGTAAGCCCCAAGGCAGTGGTATGTTAAGTTCGATTCCTTCATGCTTGAACATAACTTTATCAGATGTGAATCTGATCCATGCATTTATTACAAGACACTTCCATATGGTGAATTTTTCATTCTTTTTCTCTATGTTGATGACATGTTAGTAGCGGGCACAAGATCTAAAATTGTTAGTGATTTGAAAACTAAATTAGCAAGTACATTTTCTATGAAGGATTTAGGGACAGCCAAGAAGATTCTTGGTATGACTATCACTCGGGATAGGAAGAAGAAAGAAATTACACTATCACAAAGGGAATACATTGACAAAGTAATTCAAAATTTGGTATGGCTGATGTGCATAGCGTTTCTACTCCACTTGCTTCACATTTTCAGTTATCAGCTAATTTGTGTCCTCACACACAAGAGGACAAGGTATATATGGAAGACATCCCTTACAAATCAGCAGTTGGTAGCATTACGTATGCTACGGTTTCAACATGTCCCAACATTGCTTATGCAGTGGGAGTTGTGAGTAGATTCATGAGCAATCTTGGGAAGATTCATTGGGAAGCTGTTAAATAGATACTAAGATATCTAAAAGGCACTTCAGATTTGGCCTTATGCTTTTGTAGCAACAATGAATAGTTATGAGGATTCATGGATTCAGATCTTGCCGGAGTATTGGATAAGTGTAGATCTACTACTGGTTACACATTCATATTTTCTGGAGCTGCTATTAGTTGGGCCTCAAGACTACAACATTCTATTGCTCTTTCTTCCGCTGAAGCTGAGTATTTGGCGCTTTCCGAAGGTTCTCGGGAGATGATTTGGTTGCAGCGACTACTTGGTGAAATGAAGTATCAACAAAATGATTATGTTCTATTTAGTGACAGTCGCAACACCATCTTTATGGCTCATAATCATACATCTCAATGACATTCAAAACACATTGACATCCATGCCCACTTTGTACAACACATGGTTAAAGAGGGCAGGTTAAAGGTTGAAAAGATTGATACCAAAATCAATCCGACGAATATATTCACGAAAGTTGTAACCAAAGATAAGTTCGAATGTGCAAGAACTTCTCTTGGACTTGTTAAGCTAAAGTAGGTCAACATGTAGAGCAGGGGAATGCCTGATCAGCTGTAATATCAATTGACTTTCGTTGGCAGTTTGTTAGAATTGGAAGGCCAATGGACATTTGTCCTATTGCCAACTCTTTGTCTCTTCAGCTGATTCATTTTGGGCATATATATATTTGCCCTATTCTCATTGTAATTCATTCTTTAGTGACATCAATATAGATTTATCTTCTCTCAGTGTGGATGTAGGTTAATTGTCGAACCACAATAAATATGTGTCTTCATCGCTGTGTTTATATTCTATTTTTCTTTTTATTTATATTATGTTATTAAATATTCACAGCAGTGGCTCATGAACCCCTCAGCCGAAGGATGTCAAAGAATCTATTGCTGTGGGGCCCACTTGCAGTACACCATGACTCTCTCCCACGTGCGTTCCTCGAACCCATCCAACAACAACGCCCTCGCTCTCTCTTCAGCTGATGACGTGGAATCATCGTTGTAGCGAGGGGAGCGCATAACCCATAGAAATGGGACACGACTACTCTCCAAGCCCTCTACCAGCTTAGCAACCTACTCCTTCGACAGAAAGCATTTGCTCCCGAATGACACGTAAACAACAGAATTGGGCGGATAATTGTCCAACCATTCAACCGACAAAATTTCCTTCCATGCCATGCCATGCCCTCCATCCCATCATCCACCCACATCAGGGTCGAAGAAAAATGGTTGCTATATTGTTTTCAGAATGAAAAGATGCATCAAATAATGATAAAATCCTATTGCAAAAATTAAATTTAAAATCTTTGTTCTAAATGTTTTTTTCTCAAATAATGAAATGATTTATTATAATATCTAAAAAAAATATTGAATGCTTTAAAATATTCTTTCCATTTAAATTTAATTCATAAATTTAGTTAAATTTATATAGTAAATTTAGTTATCTTCTTTTTTTAACAAATAGATTCCTTTTAAAAGATTCTTTCCATTTATATTTTTTTGATAAATTTAGTTAAATATATATAGTAAATTTAGTTATCTTCTTTTTTTAACAAATAGATTCCTTTTAAAATATTCTTTCTATTTAAATTTAATTGATAAATTTAGTTAAATATATATAGTAAATTTAGTTATCTTCTTTTTTTAACAAACTAAATATACAATTAAATAATATGAAAATTAAATATACAATTAAATAATAAATATAAATAAACGTAATGGATAATATTATATATTTATTATATTTTTATGTTAATTTATTATAATTTTTAAAATCATTCGCGAATATAATTAAAGATTTATAGCAAATATTATTTTATGGGAGATTCTCGGTGATTAGATGTTTGAGCGTAGAAAAATATGTCTTTTAACTAACCATGCTGGAATGTAAGTCATAATCACAATCAAGAAAATATTTTACATTGTATCCACATCTTTTTTATTGCTTTTTGAAGAGATTTTCTTGATCTAAATATGCTTTCTTTTGATCGTTGTATCTGTTAATGTTAATGTTATATTTGCTACGGAGCTGAAAGTTGTTCTTCATACGGTTTTCTTTTATAGAAAATAAATTATTGAGTTATTCTGAATGTCCTTGAAATTGGTACCATATCAAAGGGCTCGAAAAATTGGACTTAGCCCAACTTGAATCAAAAAAAAAGGAGTTCGTATGTTCAAGTTATGGTCAGTCAAATTTTGGTCAAACAAGTATGTGAAGCAAGTGAGAAAGGCAAGAAAATTGATTGACTTGGATTCAGACAAAATTGATGTCAAATCGAAGAGCTCGTCGAGAGCTTTCCAACGACGTTCGTTTTGTCAAAATCGGAACTCGTATGGAAAAAGTTATGGGCGGTCAAAGTTGCTTAGGAAAAATGGTTGACTTAATTATGCAAACAAAAGTACAGTCAGCTTGGATGCTGAAGTGGCAAGCAAGCCTTTCTACTTTTAAGCAGTATATGACATGCTGAAAATTTATTAGATAGTATAGATTGATAGGCTAAATTTTTACGCCAAACACGTTTCATATATGAAGTGGACGACCTGACATCTAAATCCTATTTACTCAAAAACATGCAAGACGATAGAAACATCTGCTGCCGTTAGATTTTGACGTACAAGATTTTCCTATTTATTTTCCGTCGATAATTTTGTTCGCCCCTTGTTTCTCTTCGTCCTTTCCGTCATGGCCACTAGGGGAGAGGACCCAGTAGTTGTGCACCCTAACTTCGGGCTTCTCAAAAACCTACATGGAAATTTCAAATCACTGCCATTTTTTTACAGTAGCTTACTTGGCGAGTCTCCTGCTTATAACTAAGGTTTCAGAGCCACATCATCAAATATGATGCCACTTCAGCATGCTTTTTGCCAAGGTGTCCAAAACAGCCCAAAAAAAAAGTGAGACCAATCATAGTGAATTAGGTACCCCAATAGTTGTGCAGCTGATGTGGCATCACACTATTGGCTGCTTTTTAGAACAAAGTGTACATTTCATTCAATTATGGGTAGTCATGATTAGCAAAAACAACTTTAAAGTCACAACCATTGGTACAATGTTGTCAAAAATATTGGATATTAAATCAACAACTATGGGTATTAAGTTAAGAACTACTATCACAACTATTGGAACGTGTTCAACTACTGGGTCCTCTCCCCTATTAGCATTGCTACTGAAAATTACTTTGATACAATTTTCTACGCAAAACCTTTCAATATTTAAAAATTTGACAGTGTCCATTTAAGGTGTCGTACTTCCATTTTTACTTGGCAGGTGGACATGATATTTTCCTTCCATACGTGTCTATGAATGTAATGTGACTTGATAACTTTTAAATTTATAAGGAACACCTAAAATACATTAAAAGTGAACATTTCTTTTATTCTTTTACATTTCTTCAACTTTAAAAGTATGTTTATAATTTTGTTACTATAATGTGTATTCATCTATTAAATATGAAAATATGTCTCTTTTATTTTAAATATAGTTATTATATATTTTAAATTATCAAATGTAATTTACAAATTTTAATTGAAATGGTATATTTTTAGTATATAGAAAATTTATATTATAATTATATTTATTATTAAATATTTATTTTAAGCATTGGCTTATAGTGCAGTGGTTGCTGCTTTTTTTTGTAATAGAAAGATCTTGTGTTCGATTTTCAAAATAAGAGCTTAAATAAACTTAATAGCAAAAAAATATTTATTTTCATTTATCTTATTATATAATACAAATATTAAATATATTCAAGTTTATTTATATATGATATTATACTATAATATATTTATTATTTATTTTATGTATTATAAAGTAGTAGATATAAAAATTAATCATAATATTATATAAATTAATATAAGGAAATTTAACAATTCTATTCAGTAAAAATATAATATTAAATTATTTTTAGTATATTCATTAAATAAAATTTTAGGATTCTCACTTGAATGTAATGGAGCCTTCAAGCATTCCAAATTTCAATTTGAAGTGATAAGAGAAAATAATAAAATCTAATTTTGAAACAATAATTGAAATTGAAAAAATAAAAATGAAGATTATTTTTTTAGTAGGAATATACAAAATAATACAAATAAAGAGCATCTAAATGAGATTTAGATTCTTCTTGACTCTACTCCTTGCACCCAATTTGCATCCATTTTAAAACATAAAGATGGAGGAGGAGACAAACATATAAATCTCTCTCTAGCTCTCATTATATATAACTTCTAATCTCTATCTATTTATCTCTACATCTCTACCTTTTGTTGTCTCTCCCTCTTTCTATATTTATTTCTCCCTTCCTCTTCTTCTCACTTTTCATCTCTATCTCTATATATTTATCTCTCTCCATCTCTGTCTCTATCTTCATCTCTATATTTCTCCACTGTCTCTAAATCTCCTTACATCTCCTTGTATCTTTCCCCTCCACCCAACTCTCTCTCTCTCTCTCTCTCTCTCTCTCTCTAGACATGTCTCATTCTCTATATCCATCTATCTATCTCACCCTCCCTCTTTCAATACCAATATCTCTATCTCACCATATTTCTTCTTTCATCTATTTTTTATATCTCTTCCCCGACTCAAATGGTTTTTTGAGTCATATTTTTGGTCCCTATAAGTGAATGCATAGTTGATTTAAAGATATTGATTCTCTACTAAGACCTTTGTTGCACAAACAAACTCATTTTATGAATGACCTAACAATTTGCCTTATGTACTACACAAGTGTATGAAATTAATATATCAATATAACACTTAAATTTATTAATAAACTGTCAATATAACACTTCAATTTATTAATAAACCATCAAAAAAATTTATAAGAAATATAGTGTTTTATTAAATACTATAAATATATGTTATTTTATAATATATATGTTTATATTTATATTAATTAAGAATATTTTTAAAATAAATCATATATATGTTTATATTTATATTAACTTAGAAACTTTCTTAATTAAATTATATTTTTAAAAATATATTACTAATTTATAATTATTTTCTAATTTTATGTTCTTTTTATTACACATGAAAGTTTCTATATGATTTATTGTATATTATTATTGATTTAAAATATCTTTTGAATATAGGATATGAATTTTGAAATTTGCGTGAAAAATCTGAGATTTTTGCATATATTAGTAATTTATACTTATTTTCTAATTTTAAAATATTAATCTTTATTTCTTATGAATAGGCAAATGCATCTTGAAGTAGTTAGTTTCAATTATATATAATAATACATTTTAAAATACTAATTAGATTATTTTCACTATATTATCAAGAATAAAATATCTTAAAAAATTATAAATTATTCATAAATTTAATTTTTTTGACAATCAATAAGTATCTTAAAACATAAAATGAAAGACATTAAAATGACCAAAAAGAGTTGGCAGAGTTTGGGTGCATGCCTTCTAATTGTGAATTATATTGTGCCACATGGCCCAAAGCATGGGTGTGAGTGTGACATGGCACCTATGTGGCAGTCAACGGTTGAATGGATTGGACTTTGTCATGCCTTCCAATTGTGAATTATATTGTGCCACATGGCCCAAAGAATGGGTGTGAGTGCACCATGGAACTTGTTAGCACTGCTTATTTTCAAGCCAAAAAAGCTCTATGTTTTAAATTTTGATGAATCACCAAAGGAATTTGTTGTCTGGTTATGGCTGCCTTTTAATTTTTATTCCATGTCCTCAGTTTGCAAAGGAATTAATTTTTATGTTCCTAAAACCCTAGGAGGAGCCTTGTTAAAATAACCCTAAGCTTTTGTTTTGAAGAAAAACCCTAGCTCGTTGATAAATTTTCTAATCGATCGTTACTTTTTTAGCCACTTAAGTTCCTCATTAAAGCATGTGCCTTATTTCATTGTCTGGTGGGGCCAAAGTCTATCAAAAAATTGATTTACCTAGTAAGCCTTTTAATTTTTCCTAAGTCTTAAACCCCGACTGTTCTTAATTTTTCCTAAGGTCTCTTAGATCATTTTTCCTAAGTCCCGACAATTTATTAAAACTGTTAAACCCTTCCTTGATCTAACGGTCAGTGTAATCCCACAATGAAGAAGTGATTGAAGTTTACCAATCATGGGATCACGATAACTGTTAGAAGCTTCAATTTTGAAAGGATCAAAGCAAGTAGGACCAACCTTTAGGGTTTTATATTCATCGACTAATCAAAAAAATCCAACGATGTGTATTTACTGGGCCCATTCATAAAGAAATTAAAGTACCTTCAAATATATTTTGATATAACAGTCGACGTAATCTCGTAATAAAAAGATAACAAAGGATTAGTGATCGCACGATCGCAAAAGCCGTTAGATTTTCCAGTCAGCAGAGGATGACGTTAGTGGGGCCGAGAGATAAAGCTTCATAAAGTTTCTGACTTGTCTTTTTTCATCAGATGATTGTCAATGCCTTAATGAAAAGGTGATGAAAGATTAGTGATTGTGGGATCACGCCTATCGTCTGATCGTCCAGGATAACATAAAGCAAGCCAATGGGGTCAAAATACAGTGATCATGAAATCTAAATGCTAAGTGGGTCTGAAAAGATGTAATTTTGATAACCGTCAGATCTGTTTTGATCGAATGAAAGGTGTGATGACGCAATGGAAATTTGATCGATAAATAGTTGTTAGAGTAAAGTATTAATTATGTTAATTAATATTTACTCCCTTCTTAAGATGTCAACTTCCTTTTGATTTAGTTAAAAATCACATGCACTAGTTGTTCTAAACTCATGCATTAGTCATGTAATAGTTAAACTGATTATTACATGCACTAGACTTTGCCTTTCAAGGCTTTCGATCTCCTTTATAAGGATGATCCATTGTATATTTTATTCATTCATTATTTGAGGATATTTTCTTCTTCATATTTTTGAGTCAAACCCTTTCCCTCTTCTTGTCTCTACTTTCTTGTAACAGGTTTTTGTATGCAGGTGATCTTCGGGTTTTGTGGATTTGTATTGCTCAAATCCTACATGGTATCAGAGCCTAATCTGCTACAACTTGTTCACGTTTGAAGGATTCAAATTAGAGATTTTTTCAGTTGATTTGAGAGGTTTTGGTATTCTCTATAGGACATTATTTTTTGTTTCTTTTTTGCTTGCAAAAAAGAAAAAAAAAATTTAGCACTTTTTACAAAGAGGGTTTCCTGTCAGATCTGGGGGGACCTATTTTTCTAGTCATCTTGGCTTCAAATGGACCTCACAGTTGCGTTCAGAGCATCCAAGAACCCCAAGATCCATATAAAATTTGTCCAATTTGGACAAAGTTGGAATCTGTGAGAAAAAAAATTTGCAATTGGCTCTGACACGAATCCCGAGGTGATCAGTATTTTTTGAAGCCCTTCATCCTAAAATGGACCTCACGGTTGCGTCCAAAAGGCCTGAGATAGTCAAAATCCATATAAGACTTGTCGAATTCTGACAAGTTGACTTCTGAGGCAAAATTTTTTTGCATACCAGGGCCATATGGCCCTGGCATGTATTCCAACGCAAAGGGTACAGTCGGCAATTTTGAAAAAAAAAAATAAAGATATTATTGGGGTGGCCACTGAGTGGCCACTAGCATGCCACCCAACGGCCACCCGCCGGCACCCATGGCCACCGCAGCCCCGCCCACCCACGGCCACCGCAGCCCTGCCCACCCACGGCCACCGCAGCCCTGCCCGCGCACCGGCCACCACAGCCCGCCGCTCCGCCGGCCGTTGCCCTCTCGCCGGCTCTGCCACAACCCGCGCTTCGCCCAGTTCACCGCCCTTAGGCTGCTCTGTCGCCATCGCCTGACCTACTCTGTCCTGCCCCTAGTCACGTGGATGACCAAGGGCTTATTTTTTTCAGCCTCCAGGCCTGTGCTGACGTCAGCATGCGTCATTGACATGGAAAGATTTTTACCTTTTTTTTAAATTGCATGGTTTTGAAGCATCATTTTTGAGGGGTCATTGGATGTTTTTTTGTGATATCTTGAGCATATGGGATCATAATTGGGTGTGCGATATATCGTTGAAAAGCTGGTTCCGAGCCCGATCCGAATTTGCTGGTATGGTTTTGTGATTTTGCCATTTTGATGCTCTTTTTTCTATCAAAGTCTGATGTTTTATGTGATTGTGGCGTTACAGACCTCCTACCTTCAGGGATCTGTTTCTCTTGCATCCAAGCTCCATTTTCGGCAAATGAGATATTGTCGAAAAGATCTTTCTAAGATTTTTTCAGATCTGATCATTTCATGTGTGATTTTGTACTTTTGCTGACATCAGCCATCCTCAGATCCTTGCAGACACCTTCTTTGGGCCCTCCAGCGCAGCTGTTGGTTTTTTGCTCATATCTTGAGCATACGGTGTCAAAATTTGACAAACGAAATATCGTCAGAAAGCTGATTCTGAGCTCTTTCCAAATCTGAAAGTTATTTTTTCTGGTTTTATTTTTCTGATGGTGTTGTTCTCTGTCAAAGCCAGATCTTTTGTTCTGCACTCCGGGAGCTCTATCTTGCACATCTGGTCTCCATTTTTGGAAAACGATATATCGTTGGAAAGCTTGTTCAGAGAGCTTTTCATTTCTATGAGTCATTTTTATAGATTATGCTCCAAGTTTATTTTATTCAGATTCTTTCTTTTTTGTAGTCTAGTGGATATCTTGGTTGTTTCAGGTCCTGGGATCTCTTTCCTTTGACGGATGGCTCATCTTAGGTTGTTCTTTTGATTCAGTAGCCTTTGATCTTCTTTGAGCAATGCATACTTCACTTTTATAGCATTCTTTTATGCACACGCACTGAAATAAAGTGCCATTCTATTGCTTTGATGGGATCTTGCACATGTTTGTGCTCTTTGTACTTGCACTCCATTATAAAGTGCTGGGGGGGTTTGATGTTTTCCTTTGTTTTCCATCTTCTTTTGTCAAGTGAGTGTTCCTTCCACGACATTAGCCTCAAGTATCTTTATTTATGTTTGTACTCTTTCTACACATTCGATGTTTCAGATTCATCTTCATCATGCAGTTCATATTGGATGATCTTTTCAATGTACCTATCATTACTTCCTTGTCAGCAGTATGGGGGGGTTTCTACTGTTGGTTCTACTACTTCCTTGGTTCGATTGTGTGAGCCATGTATTTAGTATTTGATCCTATGTACTAGGCGGTTGCAGTGGCTAGGTACCTATGCATTCTGGTGAAATGGATCATTTACCATATGGACACTCTTTTCCTTCCTATTTTTTGGATGCACTCTTCCATCTTTGATTGATCAGCTCTTCAGGCTTTGGTGTTTTGTGCCATCTGTATCTTTGAGTTCAGGTGTTCGCCTTTGTTTGCCTCCTGATTTGAGTAGTGTTATTTGAGGGCACTCATGCAAATTATAGTCTTCTCTACCTAGTCATATTTCTGTAGAGGATCTTCAGATCATCAGTTTCTTCTTGACAGAGTTTGCAGTTTCATGCTTCAGTGATGTTGTACATGTTCATATTTGTTCCTATTTTCTAGAACATTCTTGGTCTCTTTTTGGAGTAGAGTTTTTCCCATGTGGTTTTCTCTATTTCTTCGCTTTTCAGAGACTCTCTTTTGTCTTGGGTACCTCATTAGGCCATGTTGCCGGGACCCATTTTTATGCTTTCAACATTGTAGTTTCCTTTGCTTTCTTTTGCATTGTTTGTAGCTGCATTGTTGCTCATCTTAAGGGGGGGTGTTAGAGTAAAGTATTAATTATGTTAATTAATATTTACTCCCTTCTTAAGATGTCAACTTCCTTTTTCTTTAGTTAAAAATCACATGCACTAGTTGTTCTAAACTCATGCATTAGTCATGTAATAGTTAAACTAATTATTACATGCACTAGACTTTGCCTTTCAAAGCTTTTGATCTCCTTTATAAGGATGATCCATTGTATATTTTATTCATTCATTATTTGAGGATATTTTCTTCTTCATATTTTTGAGTCAAACCCTTGCCCTCTTCTTGTCTCTACTTCCTTGTAACTGGTTTTTGTATGCAAGTGATCTTCAGGTTTTGTGGATTTGTATTGCTGAAATCCTACAATAGTGATCACGGGATCATGACAATCCTCCGATTTGTTTTAAGTGAAGATTGACGGTTCTATTTTAAAATTTCTCTATTTGGTGTGAAAGCTTTCCTGCCCATTGGACTATAGAATTTCAAAATTTCAAAGAGTTATGGTAGGAACATGTGGCATCGTTGTCAAGAATTAATGATTTTTGCATATGCAATATATGAATTAATGATTTTAGAAGTAAAGCTACAGAATTTGTGAAATACTTTGGCAGAGCGAAAATTGCAGAGCTACTGATATTTTCTAAGAATTTGATAACGGGTGAGTGCTTTCATGAACTACTGTGTTTCTTCTATTGTTTACTTGCAAATTTTATCGTAAGGGTTTGGGAGAAGTTTTCAATGTGTTCTTGTTTTAGACTTTCTTGATAAAAACCTAGCTTAAATAATGGCACCAAGGAGAGAGTTTAAAGGGAAAGTAGAATACCATGAAAGCGTTGTGTATGATGACCTCCTGGAACAACTCGACCACTCAAATAATGATGCATTCAAGATAAAAGAGCTACTTTCCAAAAACCCTAGGCTTAGGGTTGCAGATGCTCTATATGACAAGGGGAATTATATGAGAGATGCTAATATTGAGGTCTCTAGTCTAGTGTTGTTTAGAGCTGGTTTTGGATAGAGGCATGCCTTTTCTCCCAATAGTAATGTTTACCAATTCGACTTTGGAAAACTTGTTCCAAATATTTTCATGGATGTCGATATTATAGTTCAAGTTGCACAGAATTATGATCATGTAGCAAGGGTTGTTAGGGATTTAAATATAAACCCTCTGATCATTATTTTAGATGAAGAAATAAGAGAGGTGTTCAGATTAAGTGAGCCAACCAGTGACCTAGAAAAGATAGACTTTGATGAGTTAAAACAAGTCTACAATTCCCAGAGGGATTGTCTCAGAAATAGTCCTTTGAGGGATTTTTTCAACAAGGTTGGAGGTTTGATTATAGTGGGACCTAATACACAAGAGCCCCTCAAATTGGATTATTTCAATCTAAAGGAAAAAGATATGTATTAGTCATTGTGTCAGATTTTTGGTTAAGATTCTGAAGAGGAGATGTCAGTTCATTACATGTTTATGATGGCACAGATTTTGCACCCCTACCTAGCAGTCACTTTTGAATTCGCTCCATATTTGGCCGAATTGATACATGAAGGATTGATAGGAATTTAGAGAGCCAAATTCGATAGACCTTTTGGTTGGTATTCCCTAATGATGTATATGTTTCTATATAAGGGTGCAAATTACTTTGAAAAGGAGATGGACTTAATGAAGGAGAAAGATGGTGAAGAAATGCCAGTCTAATTATGGAATTTTAATATGACTTGGGACAGAAATGAAGCTAATTTTTTAGCTTTTGACAGATGTTTTGCATAAAGGCTTAGGGCCTTATTATTCTCAAAAAACCCTAGAGTCCCAAGAATCTCGTTGGATTTTCTTATACCAAAGCAATATGCTACTGATATCAAGATTGTGCACAATTGGGGTGATATTATCTTATACCCTGTATCTACTATTTTCAAAGTGTATGGCTTCAGGGGGACTCCTTTTATCCTACCATATCAGGTTCCTATAAAGATTGGAATGGCAGATATTTTGAGACAAATTGGAGGACTGCAGGATGCTTCCCTCACAAGAAGAGGAACTATTTTTCCAACAGTTACTATAGCCCACCAATTTTTTATTACAAAGGGTGGTTGGTCACACATGGATAAATTTTTGGAACCATATCACATGGCTACTTCATTAGCTAGGCTTGCAGACCCGGAGGGTTTTTTACAATGACATGTTAAAAAATCATTTAAACCCTATTTTTTATTTTTTTTAAAATTATTTGTAATTATCTATTTGTATTCTAATTTTAATCAGACATGGACTCAAATCAATCACAAAACCCTCCCAATGATCCCACAAATAATTTAGAACCACCTCCAAACAATCCCCCACTTTCAAACCCTCGTCGTTTAGAAGATCTCATAGGAGACAATCTAAATCAACTTAAAGGATATCAGAACACATATGCTAATATCCCTACATTGTGCCCCAAATTTTCCACATTTAACTCCATTATTGAAAACATGGAGAAACTTATAGAGCAATATAATGTTGCACTTCTTTGGCGTGATTCCATGCACGCCCAGTTTGACGTTGGGCTTGACTATGATCAACTTATGAACCTAAACATAACAAAACATGACATATGTAAATTTTTTGTGGATCACAAAATTGGTCTAAAAGTGGACCCTAAAAAACCCAAGTTGTCAATTAAATGGTGCACAAATGATGCAATACGTGACAACTTTTGGGACTGCTGGTGGATGGTTTTTTATAGATCACCTCACAACAATTTGGATGACCCATTTTATTTCATTAAAAAATTATATGTTAAATTTTTTATCGGTGTCAAGGTAAATTATTGGAGTATGAGACCAAACTAGGGTGTAGGCTTAGGCGCTCCTCAGGACAAGCCATGGGTACACTAGGTGAAGTCCTGCACATATGTCCCCCCTCTCAAAATTTTACCACCTCCTATAGTGCAGCATCCTAATATTATTGTTGATGTCATCTCATGGACTATTCAAGCCATTCACACATTGAGTGATCTGCTAGTTACGTAGAGCACAACATTATTGCCTCATCCCAATGCTTCTGGCTCTTCCACATCCTCTATGAGCTCACATGTTTGTGTGCCCCACACTTGCATTATGTGCAAGAATTTGTGCTTAGGTCCCCTAAATGATAGTGATGCATATAACTACATCTTCAAGGTGGACGATACTACACAACACACTACATGCACTAAAGCACCTCATGAAGATGTGCATCAAGGGCATACAGAGCTATGGACTCCTACTATTACGGTAAGGGTAATCAGTTCACTTTTTACATTGTATTTAATTTTAAACATTCATATTTTTAGTAGAATTTTCTTATAATAATTTCCCACTTATGTTTTTTTATGTGTTACATTTATGTTTAGTTGATGACAAAGGAGGAGATGGCATAAGTGGAGGGTTCCATGCTTTCGGCCATATCATTTCGCCTTGACACTTCCATGATACATATGTTTTAATGTACTCATTGGTTTCCTTCAATTATTATATAATAGTATATATACATGTGTTTTCTAATTTTTATGATCATCTTATTACATACTGATGCAGGTGTCACCAGTTTCCACTGGGGGGCAATGTGAGGGGGTGCAGGCGTCAGGCATTGATAAGGTGAAGGTAATTAAGTAATTTAATTTGTTTATGCATACATATATACTTTTTAGTTGTGCATACTCATTTTTAATTTACATGGTTTATTTGATAGAGAGTGGTGTCGAATGGATGTCGTGAGACCCTTTCACCACAATAGAGTCACATGCATCTCAATTCGCAGTGATAGCCCCAAGGTATGTTTATTTGTAAAGTTATTTGTGTGTATTTTACTATCAAGCATATATAATATGATCAAGGTATGATAGTATGAAGTATCTGTTTGACTTTTGTAAGTCACCCCTAGTTTGAGGGAGGTAGAATGCCAAGGGTTTGTATCATTGATGACTTAGCTAGAATTTCCTAAAGAAATTTCAACATAGGTAAGTTTTAATATTAATTCAGTTATTTTGCAAACGTATATTTGCTACCAAGGATTTAACATTAAATAGTATAACTCGTAGATCAATCTCATGTTCACAAACATATACAGGTCAGAGTTGACATTGGTGGCATTGTTCCTTCACTACCAAGGACATATATTAGGTCTCATATTCTCGTGAGGAGACAAAGAGGTGATGTACATGAGAGTTCAATTTTAGTTTAAATTTTATTTATTATTGTTGACTATGATTCTGAATTTTTATTTTTTATTTGTAGAAACCATATAAATTAAGAAATCTAACTTGGGGTTTCACTTTTGTGTTTGAATGTAGGATCCATCAGATCCAAAGAGTACTTCAAAGAGGCTACATTTTGATGATCCACCAGTAGAATAAGATATCCTAGAAATATTTGTAGTTGAGCTTCTTATTTTGAGATGCCATATGACACATTTTGAGATGGCGTATGCCACATTGTATCTAGATATGTTGATTTTGTAAATATGTATATAATTATTGTTTATTTTGATATATATGAAACTTGATATTTGATCCAATTTGTTAATTTTGCTTTCATTTATTCATTGTTAGTATGTAAATATGCTTGTGCATATGTACTCATGTGTATGATTTATGCCTTGAGTATATTCATGTATATTCAAGTACATTCTTCATAACCTAAATTCTTGTGCATGCGCTACGTGCATGACTTAAGTGAATTCATGTGTATGCTTTATAATCTATGTGCTACATGTACGCTTCATGACTTAAGAAAATTTATGTGTATGCTTTATGTAGCATATGTGTGTTCACATGTGTAATTCATCATTTAAGTGAATTCAAAATTTATGTGCTACATTATATTCATGTGTATCTGATGCTCTCAACCAAGCAAATCTAATGCAGAGCCCTCTACTATCCCCTCATGGAACCCAACTCAACTTGAGGATTCTACAAGCATATTGGAATCTACTCAAGGTGTTCATCACAACTCAAGGGTCAAATAGAGTGCTCTGAATTTAGAGAACCAACACATCTGACATTTTGAACAAGTTCACTTCCTCTAACCTCTCATCCCAACTTCTCTTGGCACCAACTCCATTCGAGGCCTCTCAGTGCACCTAGAGCCTCCATCTTGTCAAAATTTGAAATAGGTCTTCCACCTTAATTGTAACACCATATAAAATCTTAATATGGTCCATATACTATGTTCCACCAATCTACCAATTTTGGTCAACTCATCTTCCACCAATCCACTCCAATAGCCCTTCTAGGCTTGTAGCCTTCACCAGTCATAAATCAACCTTTTTCTCTAGAATTCTCCAAACAACTCAAGAAAATAATGGTTGATCTAGATACCCTTTTGGATTCCTTAAATTCTCCCCAAGACTCGGGGTAGACTCCTTTGGACCAAATGCCAGATCCACTACCCTAGCACCCATAAACTAGGCCTAATTTCCTCCAAACAACAAAGCAACTTATATATGCACTTACTCCCTGCACCTCAAAGCATGAAACAATCTTTCTTAAGGTTTCAAAACACAAGGTTTTCAAGTTTATAAGGTTTCACCACTCACCAAATTTGCTAGCCACCAAACCATTATTTCTAGGGTCATATACCTAGGGTCTACTCAAAAAGACCTTTGTAACTCTCTCAAATACAATCCAATTGACCTAACACATTATTATGGATCCTAATATCCATATTCCATCATAAGAACAACTCTTCTCAAGGGTATTCAACTTCCATAATGACTGGTGTGTATACAGACTCTCCTTCAATCAGTAAACTCCATCAATTAGTGTTCTCTCAACCATCACTTCACATATCCCTGCACAAAATAATTATAATACAAGGATATAATTGTAGACACCTAAAATTGTCCAAACAATTACCCTTATTCTAGCCAATTAAATAGATATTTATTATTTATTTAATAATTAACCTTATTCTACCTTTAATTAAATAAATTCAAATTTATTTAATTACACTCCTCTTTATCCCTTATCCTTGATTAAATAAATTTACATTTATTTAATCCCATTTCCCCTCATCCTAATTCTCCACTTAATTAAGTAAATGACATAGTTTATTTAATTAATCCCCTCTTATCCCACTTGGAATTAAATATTACATTTAATTATATTTGAGCACATGGCTCCTAACTTTAATCCTCACCTAACCTCACTTCCCTAACCTAACCCATCCTTCTAACCCAACTCAACCCCCTTTCCCACTAATTAATCTTAATCTCCCACCTAACTAATCCCTAATCATTTGCACAACCTTAATCTAAGGATTAAGGAATCTTAATCCAAACCCAAGTCACATGTTACTCTTACACACTTGTCTCCCACATGTCATTGAAATGTCACTTTCCAAACCTTGGTTCTCTCTTTCTCTTCCACCTTTTGACCTATGTCATTGACATGTTATTTTCCAACATTGCTCACACATGTGTGAGCAACCTTGGTTCTCCCATTCTCTTACAACCCTTGACCTTTGTCATTGAGCCATCATTTTCTCAAGTTTCTCACACATGTGTGAGCAAATTTGGCCTTCTTACACCTTCTTACACCCTCTTACACATTGTCATGGATATGTCACTTTCAAAGGTTTCTCACACATCTGTGAGAATCTTTCCCCCTTTGAATGGTCAAACCCTAATCTACATGTCATCTATATGGCATCTACTTGGCCTCCACCTCATAATCGCCTCATTGATCCTGAAGAATCCTATCCCTTCATCCAACTTTGAATCCAAATCATCCATTTCCCTCAAATTCCTATAATTGAGAGCTTTTCTCCTCATTCAACAAACCATTTTTTACACATTGTCATGCTGCAGGATTTATGAGAAATCACATACCCTCAACAACCAAAATCATCAACACTTAGCCATTTTTGAGATTTGCATTTGTGTTGAGTAGGTTAAACTAGTTTATTAGTTTATCTCTTCATGTTTACATGCTTATTTCCATAGTATTTTGAGGTTTGCATGAATATGTTAGGATAAGCTTAGTTTATTTAAGTTTATTCTCTTATTACATTTTTATGCAATACAATAATATATTAGTGACCTCTTCCACCAATTACATTGGTCACAGTGGGTGGGAGAGTCAATCCCTTAAGGAGACTACAATCCCTACACACTGATTGTACCCATCAACCAGTCACAGCCACAGAACAACAGTCACTTACTTTGCTTTAAGAACAATAAAAAACTTCAAAAGTAATGCATGGAAGATGTAAATAATAATATTAAAGCAATGTATTTACTTCACTGCCCAACCCAAATCACGTTCAAGTCAAGCACATTAATTTGTTGTTGCATTGATTGTTCCACGGGACAGTTAACAACATGCAGATAAAATATTTGTTTATTGATTGTAAAATATTACATTTTTGCTTCCTTCAACTCTCAACTCGACTCTCTCTCTCTCTCTCTCTCTCTCACAGGTATTATTGAACATATAATATAAATATTTAACGCCAATATTATACTATTATACAATAGAGAAAGAAATAATAATAATATAATACAATACTAATATAAAAATTTATATAATACTAATGCTATGCTATTATTATTTAATATTAATATTAAGAAAAAATATTGTAATATATAACTTAAAATTGAAAAAAATACTCAACTCATTTAAGATTAACATAAAAAAAAATTAAAAATTAGTATGTAACTTACATTTGAAAAAATCAATCAAAATGAAAAGTTGATTAGGCGGGAAATTTCAGATATCTGATATTATCACATATCCAATTAGGCTTGGTATTTGCCTTGGGCAATGCCAAATGTGAATGGTCAACCCATTAGGTGTGTTCAGTAGATTTGTTTTGATCTCAAGAGTTCGAACATGTAGCGGACAACTTTTTTTTCACCCGAAATTGATGAAACGAAAAAGAGTTTCTTAAAGACATTATCAGCTTTCCATCAATATAATTGCTGTCAAATTTTGAGTTCTATAAGTAATTATTACTTATTTTTTAATTGAGTTATCTTTAAAGTCGTAATTGACATATTGATTGAAAAACAACTATAACTTTCAAACCGTTTAACCTTTTTGAAATCTGAAACATGCGTCACATTCTATGCTTCGACTATTATAAGAAAAAAAAATTGTAAAGTTTAGAATTAGTTAAGGTGGTCAAACACGAGGGTTTTTTTATTTTGAATAAGTTGTAGCATAAAATTCATAATTAATTATTTATTTGGTAAAAAATTACACAAAAATATGTGTCACATCCGGACATGAGTCTACTACTCATATCTAAAATATTGGGAAAATATATCATCATTTGATTGTGATTAAGGTGGTCAGACATACACACATTTTTTATCTTTTCCCTAAAATTTTTGTACTACTACATTGAAATCTAAAATTTTGAACAATTAGATTATTTTTTTTTCAGACAAGGGCTAGTAGTTTAGAAACTACATTCAATTTCCTACAGATTTTATTCTTACAACTTTTTCACATAAGGTTGATAAGATGTTCAACTTTTTACGTCAAGTTGACTAACCCTGATTTTCTAATTTTTCATTGCCACTTAAAGCCATAGTTTGGTATACCATGATCCTACACATACCCAATTATTGATTCCATTGTATCTTAAATTTGTATTCCATAAAGATTAATGTTTCCGAATTGGAAGAGTTTTACACTGATCATGCTCCATGAGGAGCTCTCGGGAGATATTTTCTTAAATTGAAATTTAAATCAAAAGTCCTATCTCTATGTCCTATACTTCAAAATAGTCTATCTTAACTAGACTAAGGTGATTTCAATAGAGATTGGATGTAACTTAATCAAGATCAATTCATGGAATTTTTAAACTACATATATCAACCAAATTCAAATCTAATCTATCAAACGCATACAAAATTCAAATTCTAAGACTACTTTTCTTGAAAGGAAACTATTTTACTTTTGCAACGTGGAATTAAAACACACTCTAGTTGAATCTACCACAAAAGATGCTCAAAGGGTTTCTCAAGACCATCGAGAGCAATCTTCAATAGATGTGGGTGTATGCCAACCCTGAAAACATGAGTACATGAAGTGCTCCATCCTTCATTTTGAGGAATCCTCATTTGGACTAAGGAGATAATTTTAAATAAAATTGTCACATAATCTACCAAGTTAAATAATCACTTCTTTTACAAATGCACTAGATTAAGGACCTTATTATAGAAGAGGTTAAATGTGTACATTATTTTTCACCCACAAGAGAAATAAGAATTTGTGGATCATCTGGATGGATAATACATGTTCTCCTTTATCAAACACTCGATTATTAATTAGGAAAACTTTATTGACCCACGTGAATGTGGTAATCCAATTCCATGCTCAATTTCATTGTGTCTTACAACATAGTTATAGAAACAAAATAATCACAATTTGAAGATAACGATATTCCATCAAAGTAAATCAAGAAAGTATCATGTCAGAAGGAAAATTCAAGTGATTTATTGCACTAGCCAAATTGCATTAGCATTCATTCTTCAATCTTCTAGCAACTATCTCTACGAGAACACTTCAATTGTCAAAAGTTTGTTGTGAAGAGGCATTTTGTGAAGTCATCTTGATGATCCATTCTAGAAGTTACATCCCTCTACCTCAAGGCAACACTTGTTATGTAAAAATATATGCTTCTTGCAAGAAATACATCTGTCACATACTCAGGAATCTTGGGACCCATTAATTTGATGATAGTCTTCTATTTTTTATGCTATAGAACATCTTTATGGTTATGTGCCGTGAGAATAAAATTGTTCTGATATGTGAGGGTACTTATATTCTCTCAATGAAGGAACTCTTCCATGCTTTTTTTACCAAGCAATTAGATTTGCAGCCAAGTCCCCCACCAGACTACATTAGTACGAACACCATTATTTGTCTAAAGAATACACTCCAACTATAACTGGAGCCAAGCTCACTGGATTAGCTATGGATCCCAAAATGGGTAGAATAGAACAGCAGCAAGTGGGGCACTAATAACTCATATTGATTTCTCGCCTCTTCCTAGGGTATTTTCTTTAGTGACAGTCAACCTGTCTTGCAATAGATAGAAAATTCCTCACAATTATTGTGAAATATACGGTAATTTTTAAATCCATTTTGAAGTAGGTACATTCAACGGTTAATAATTATTTCAGGCGAGTCTGATTCTACAGGTGTGCAAGTTCCTTCGAGTGCTTGTGCAAGAAAAATATAGTAGATTTAGACAAGAAGGGTTACTCCATTATTTTTACTTTGAAATACATAATTAGCAAACCGCAAACATGTTTGGTGATGTAATCGACTGGGAAAAACTGAATCAATAATAATCTCGATATCCAACCTCTTGGCTCAAAAGTCGCTTTAGAATCATTTCAAGATATTGTGAATAGAGTTTATGTTGTGCCATTCCTTCGGCAAAAGTTTAAAGAGGGAAGACTTTGCTTTCTTTTGATAAGATGTCTAGATTAAGTGGAATCTATAATTTGTTCTTCCATAAGACGTGAGTCCTAAGAAAGCATACATATTTAAAGCGTTGGTACATCTGAAATGCATGAAATTCTAATGGAAGCCAGTTTTCATTGAACATTTTTATACGTTTATTCTATTAAGCTATCAAGAAAAAAATAGAAACATTGAGCAAGCCAGGTTATTGTTCTACAATCAAATTGTGATAAGTTTATTTATGATGAAACACATTCAAAGATATTTTGAAAGGAAATTAAAAAACAATGGTCGATCAATATAAAGATCAAGAGTTTGAAAGGCAAATTTTGGGATGGATGACATTTAAGAAAAATTTGATGCTCAACTCTTATGAGCATCACCTAGATGCAATGAGTGCTAAGTGTTCAATTCATTCTCATGAGATATGAGTTATTGTGAACCACTACTCATGTAACATGGCTCAATGAGTTTGACTTGAAAACTACAAATTGAACCTTGATAGCAATATCACAATACAAGTTTTATCAAAGACAAGAGATAGATTGTAGAAGTTAAGGACATTGATTATACTTGAAGTCAACATTGATATTACAAATATCAAATAGTTTGTGTGAATACATAAGGTGTTAATAAGAGATAAGGAAGTGTCTACTACCAAATGAGAGATTTCTACAATAAGCGAAGGAAGATTGCAAAAATTTAGAGAGAAATTTATTTGAAGTGAAGCGTTATAATATCGTATATTCGGTCTATAGTCAAGAGGCAGTATTGATCACATGGAGAGGTCATAGCCACAAAGAATACATCATTGTCAATTATATAAACAAGTTAATTTTAAATCATTCATTTCAATGGAAAAGAGTGATAAAAGAGTAAAGAAAGAAAATGAAAAATTCAATGTGTGTAAAGAGTATTTTGGGAAAAGAGATGGAGAAAATTAGAAAGGAAAAAAAATAATTTAAAAAGTAAAATAGATCACAAAAGAAAGAAGTATCAAAATTAAGTGAAGGAAAATGGATACTAGAAAGAAAAAGAAAAAAAAGTCACAAAATCAACAAGCTCCACATCTCTTCATTGATTCATCTTTTGATCCACAATCTTTTAGAAAAGCTTCAAGTGTTCTTGAGTGGGATGTTGCAATGCAAGAAGAGATCATTTCCTTGGAAATGAATCACACATGGGATTTAGTTCCTCTTCCTAAGGGAAGGAAAATTGTTCAACGCAAGTGGATCCATCAAACAAAATCTGTAGCAAATGGGTTGATTGATAAGCACAAGTCTTGTTTGGTAGCAAAAGGGTTCTCTTAGGTTCTTGGGATTGACTACTCTGAGACTTTTGCACCAGTTGCTAAGATGAATTCCATCTAACTTGTCCTCACTATAATTGTAGCCCATCGTTGGGAAGTTCATCAGATGGATGTGAAGAGTTCTTTTCTTCATAGTGACCTTAGGAGGTAATCTACATGGAGTAACTATAGGGGTTTGTTCAAGATCCTTCACTTGTGTACCAACTTTGGAACTATCTATATGCCCTCAAACAGGCTCCTTGAGCTTGGTATTCCAAGATAGACTCTTTCCTTCTGACAATTAGTTTCACTCCATTCTATTTCGATCAAAACAAATATATTCTGCACAATATGACACTCTCACATTTTTGGCTCTCTATGTTGATTGTTGATCATAGAGAGTCACTCATCCACTATCAAGGCAGTGAAAACTACTTTGCATGATAGTTTTTTTGTTTGACTTAGGTCTTTTGCATTACTTCTTGGGGGTTGATATCTCTCAGTCATCCTTAGGTATCTTCCTTGGACAACCCAGTATGCTCTCCAAATTTTGCATGCATGACTGCAAGCCTGCACCGAATCCATTACTTTTAGGGGTCAAACTGGAGGTTAAGTGCTCATCACCCTTGGTTGATTGTACTTTATACTGACATCTTGTTAGGAGTCTCATCTACTTGACTCATGTGAGATTCAATATTTCATATATTGTGGACATGGTCTCTCAATTCATGCAGGAACCACATGATTTGCATTGGAAAATAGCTAAGAGGATCCTCCACTACATTCAAGATACTCACAATTATGGAATTCATTATGTAGTAAGCATGGATATTGACTCCATGGGATATCTAGATTCAGATTGGGTGGGTGGGTGAGTCTTAGGATCGTAAGTCTACTTTAGGGTATTGTTTCTCACTTGGTTTTAGTTCAATTTGTTGATCAAGAAAGAAGCAATCTACAATTTCTCTTTCATCAATAGAGGTTGAGTATCAAGGGGAAGTTAATGCCACCACTGAGGCTATTTGGCTTTAGAATATCCTCAATGAGTTTGGTATTTGAGTAAGGAAGCTTACAGTCATATTTTGTAATAATTAGAGTGTTGTACAAATCTCAAGAAATCAAGTTCATCATCAGAGGACAAAACACATTGAGATACATATGCACTACATTCGGGAGCTAATTCAAGAGGGCATCATTGATCTTAAGTAGTGCTCTACATCTTTTCTTGGGATGTGACAAGTGTCTATTTCAAGAGAGGCTTCTTAGTCCTTCATTTTTCTCTCTCTATTTGGGAGGGGGGGCTATTCCTCTTATGGGGAGGCTTCTTCTTTTAGAGGGATATCTATGTACATGGGTACCTAACATGACCTTTTTTTCCAATCTGACCCAACTTTTCACCCACCTAAGCTATGCTTAAGGGGGAGTGTTAGTGTAGGTTTTTTATTTCCCTTATATTAGGGGTTATTTGTTTTTCCTACATCTATTTTATTTAATCTTTCTTAGGTAATTAGTAGTGGAAGATATGAGGATATATGGTGCAATACTTTAGTTGCATGTGTAACTCTCCACCTCACATGGGTATTTGAGTAACACACTCTCTTTTGGCTTGTTGTGTCACCTCACATAACCAATGTCTTGTCATTTCCTAAGTAGGTTATGGGGCAGTTGGGTTCCTGACCTTCTTTTGGCCTTATGTGCCAACTTTCTCAAATCCTTTCAAGTCTTTATGTAAGGAGGTTATGCCACATATTTTGGCATTTACCAAGAAGGTAAAACCTCTCACTTTTTATGGGGAATAGGAGTTAATGCAACCCTTGGATGTATATTCTATTATTTTCTATATAATAAGCATTATACTTTCACCTTGATTAGTTCAATGATAGCTTGGTGAGAGTCTTCTCAAAAATTATCTCTCTATCTCTATTTTTCTCTCATTTTACATTTCTCTTCATTCATATATTTTTATCTTTGATCATTTATTTCTTGGAGATTGCATGTGATCTATGACTAACATCAGGTGCTGGCTTAGTTCTTTCTTCTCACATAATTTAATAGATATCGTCAATCTTCTTCTGAACTAGCACAAGATTTAACACCCATGTGCTCTATTTGATTGGATAGATGATCTTTTAATTCATCAAATTTGTTAGTTCTTGCACCATCAAGGATTCTATCTTTTGGTTAATAGACCTCTATTTTTTTGGGGTGGGGAACATGGCATTTTTACAGGGTTGGGAGGCTCTTTTGCAAGGCATGTTCATACATAGGTGGTTGTTACTTGGATGCTTAGTGGGTTAAATGGAGAACAAGCAAAGCTTTTCCATGTTTATCATGGCTTTTATTTTTTATCGCTACTTGTAATGACTCGTTTCTAGGAAATGCATATTAAAAAACTTGAATAGCATTGATAATGTACAAACATAATATTCCAGTACAGGCAGATTGAAACCTTTTATTTTGTAGGTTATTTTTGTGTACATTTGTGAATTTTTTAGTATTGATTTTTCAAATGGTATTGATTAAAGATTGAATATTGAATTCTAATGTGATAATCATCTCTATTATTGAAGGAGATATTGAGAGTATATTTTATTTCTTTGATTGTAAGTGTTGGGATTATAGAGTGGACCAAATATCAGTACTCATTTTTTAATAGCATTTTTTAACTACTTTTTGTTGATTTAATTTGATAAATTGTATTAAATTTTTCAATCATTGGATGGGACAATTGTCATGGTACATTGAAACAATTCTTTGGTAGCAATGTTAATGACCCTACACTCTTGATGTCATATATAAAAAGGTTGATCCTATTTCTGAATATAGAATGGGTGAGAAAGAAAATTTTGTTGTTGAATTGACAAATTTTGTAGTTGTAGAATTAGCCCTAGACACCTAAGGACACAAGTTGTTGGAGATTTTCTAGCAAACCAAAGTGTTGACTGTATGTTTTTCATTGATGACAACATATGGTAAGCAGTGTGCATGGAAGCTTGATGGAGAGAGCCTTGAGTATATGTTTCCTAGATATGTTATCAGCATGATATCATAGACGCAGAGGTTGATTCTGAGTGAAGAAAGTAATACAATTGTCTGTATCAGTGAGTGTTCCTGACAGATCCTAGGAATAGTTATGTATGTGATTTACAGTATGGTTGTAATGAAGCCTTGCACATTTATATGTATGTTTTAGACATGTGTATGATGCTATGTTCATGGATGCAGAGTCAGATATGCAGTAAAGGTTGAGTTATGAAGGCTCCAGTTGACATTTATAGTTTCTTGAGTTTATCTGATAAAGTTGACAATTTTTATATTATTGTAGTAATTGCGCCTATCATTTTGATATGCATGTTTGAATTAGTATTTGGAAGAGAGTTAATAATGTTTTGTTAAGAGTGCATGACATAATTCAGCATGAGAAGAAAGTATCAGTTAACTTGGTGGAGCCGACAGTGTGAAGCGACACGTCTACTCATATTAAGTTGGTCGGTCCTAATTTTTGTTGCGTGCTTAGTACAGCTGACTAAGACATTAGTGGAGAGTTGTATTGATTCTCTAATATGATTTCAAGATGGTTCTAACAGGTTGGCTTGATTATATCATTTAGAGGAAGATATTTATAGGGAGTCATTTGTGATTGCTAAGTATGGCAGATAGTTGAAAGATAAGAGCAAGCAGAAGGTGTGAAGTATTGAGCCATCAACAGAAGATCTATGTGAAAAATTGACACAGACCAAGGCTAGAAGAATCCAATTAAGGGAAGTCCAGGCCGAGAAGCTTCAGAATTACATAGCAGAATACTCAACACAACCGATAACACAATAATTGTTTCAAGTAATTTGCATTAACATGCCTGACTATAAGGTCTTCCGAGTTAGGGCTAATTACAATCAGAAACAATTCTGCAAGATCCGCAACCAAATCCAGTACAATCTCTAGCTAGTTCAACTTTGAAGACAATCAGAAGCTAATGGAAACCCTATGTCAGATCTAAACTTGAGATCGCAAGCCTCCAAGCAATCTCCTTGTTCCCAAGCATGCAAACCACTAGCTCTACTATTAAAAACTATCAGATAGAAATCTGACTTGCAAGATCATGCAAGATCTTTTTCACAACTTCGCCAATTTCAGCTTTCAGGCTTTACATCTGACGATCCAGATCTGTTAAGTTGTGTCCCTAAACATCTACCCAAAAACCCCTTAAATACTAATCATCAGCCACAAGTCGGCAAGATGAAACCCTTAACTCTCCCAAACAAAGATTAAATGCCATACAAGTCAGCATACAAATGTATACAAATATTTAATTCAGCATGTTGGCCTCCAGATCTACCTAGGAGAATCCAACAAAAGATACAAATAATAAATGCACCAAGTCGGCCCCAAAAAATCACACAGAACTCCAGTCAGTAAGCTAGAACTATCGAGCTTCAATGAATTAACTGAGCATGCCAAGCATCACCGAGCACCAGTGTCAACCGAGCACTGCAGGCATGACTGAGTAACACTTTCACTGAGCATCAGAGACTACCAAGTTCCTTCAATGATCGAGCTTCTTTCAATGACTGGGGTCATCGGTCAAAGCTGCAATCGAGCAAAAACTGGCCAAAATACCAACACCTATGCAGTTTCACCAAGGACACATAATGCCCCTGCCTTAACCTTGGATGCCCCTACATCAAACACCTCAGGTTCCAAAAGATGTTCATATGTGAGAGGAACATCTTCCAGGATTCAACACATGAACCCCAAACTAGTTCTTCAAATATAAGTCCCCCATCTTCTCTGCTTGCATATTCTTCCACTTCTATTTCCTCTGTCTCTTCAAGTCTTTTCTAGACAACATACAGGTTAGTTCCCCAAACTAATCATTCATTTTCTATGGATCTATCAACTCAACTCAGGATCCAATACTCAGGCTTCTCCTACTGAGCGTTGTATCCATCAAAGGCATCAGTGAAAACTTCCTGTCATCCTTCTCAATAGTAAAGGCATTCTGCACATAGTCATAAATAGCTTTGCAATCATATTGCCAAGGTCTACCAAGAAATATATCACAACTATTCATCTTCATAATGTCACATAACACAAGATCCTTATACAGGCCAATCTAAACATCAATGAAGCATTGTTCTCTAACTTCCAGAGCATGATCATCTTGTAACCAACCAATCCAATAAGGATGTGGATGTTTCATTCTATTCAAACCAAGTTTCCTAACCATGTCCCCAGCAACAAGATTATTAGTGCTACCACTATCAACAATTACATCACAGATTTTACCTTTAGATTTTCATCGGGTCCTAAACAAATTACTCCTCTGACAAGGTTCATCCTTTGTACTGAGCAATGTTCGTCGAAGCAGCAAGTTCTATGATTCGGGTTCATTTTGAATGTTCTCATTTACCAAAGCAGTTCATCGATCAACCTTCTTCTGTGTACACTCAAAAGAATGGTGTCCTTCCTCTCCACAATTATAGCAAGTACCCTTAAAGATAACTCTACCTGTCTTCTTCTTTGGTTCCATAGGTTTCTGTTCATCTTCTACATCATTCAGTTTATCCCTCACTGAGTGATCAATTTTCTCCTTCCCTCGGGAGTTAATAGGTTGTTTTCTCTTCAACTTATCTTCTGCCTTCAAAGCATACTAATAAGCATCTTCAATAGAATCAATCTCTAGCATACCAAGCTCATCCTGAATATTGAATCTCAAACCATTCACATACCGAGCTACCTTTTCCTTACCAAGTTCTCTGTGGGGTAAGTGCACAAAGATGGGGGACCAAAAAGGGGGAATAAGATGCCACTTTTTTCCTAAAATCAGCAAACTCTGAAATTTAACAAGAAATTGAAGATAGTTAGACTCAAATTTTAAGATGCGACAAAAATAAGAGTTGTAATACTCTGAATCTAGTTCCTAAACTACTAACTTATTTTGAAAATGGTTCAGATTAAGGCCCTCAAAAAGGGGGAGCACAAAAAGTGGTCATATTTTTTGTCCAAAAACATAACATAGCGTCTGGTATGCTCCCCCTAAAATGTTCACTTTTTTTTTGAATTTTTTTAATTGCTCCAATGAAAAGTTAGCTAACACCACGTAGTTTATCCCAAATTTTTTTGGTAATTTTTTGATGAATGTAATTTAAAACTAATCAAAAATCAAATTTTCTTTTTTTTAAAGTGTGTAGAATGGAGTCTAGTTTCTAAAAATGTAACTTGTAAAATTCTATGAACAAGCCAAAATCTATGCCCAAAATACTGCATGTTGGTTTTTTACAAAAAATAGACATACACACAAAAGAAATTAGAGTTGAAAAACTTAACATAATCATAATTCAAAATAAATTATATGCTTAGATAGCTAACAGAGAGATCTGCAATATCACGTCATCTAATTTTTACGTTCTTGAGCCACGAGTAAACTTGATGAGGAGCACACAAAAAAAGATGTCATTTTTTTGTATGTCTACTGCAAAACACATCTCAAGCCTATTTCAATCGTCCAAGCCTTTGGGTTGGATCTCCAAGGCAAATCCAAGCCTTAGGATTGGTAAATTTAAATCCTTTACAAAGTGTGTGCATCCTATAGCCCTATAGGGCATGCGCACTATTTTAATCTATGACTTTCATAGCGTGATCCCGCTATGAAAGTCATAGATTTACATAGTGTGCACGCAATATAGGGCATGCACCCTATGTAAGACATAGATTCATAGAGTGACAAGAAATAGTCAAAGTGAGAGGAAGAGAGAGAGAGAGAGAGAGAGAGAGAGAGAGAGAGAGAGAGAGATCTCACTTATCACTCACTCTCTCTCTCTCTCTCCCTCTCTTCCCCTTATCACTCTCTCTCTCTCTCTCTCTCTCTCTCTCTCTCTCTCTCTCTCTCTCTCTCTCTCTCTCTCTCACACACACACATACCCTTTATATTTTCCCTTTTTCATGTTTTAGTGTTGCATAGGGCAAGCGCGCTATAGCATGCTCACGCTATGCAAAACTAAAATAAACGGTCTTCTTTGCCAAGGATCTCATGAAAGAGGCCCACTTTTTCTATTCCTGTCTGAGTTCTATGTGTTATCTGACAATTATTTTCTTTTCATGGTGTTGATAGTGACAAAGAAGCATATTCTATCAATTTGCACCATCTTTTTGTTTAAAAATCAACATCGAATTGTGAAAGTCAATCATTATCACCGAAATTTATCGATTGAGGTAAGTTTTTTAATTTTTTACATGTCAAATGTGAATAAGGAGTGTTTTGGTTTATAATTGGTATGATATATACTTGTTCAATACATAATTTGATATAATTGTAATAAATTTATATTATAATTTGTCATATTGTAAGAGGTTTATATTATAATTTGACTTATTGTTTTACATTTATATTATATTTTTTAAATTGCAATCAATTCATATGTAGAAATCATCATCATCATGCCAAGGAAACGAGCAAAGAATTTAACACTAGAAGAGCATGAAAGAGACAAAGAGAAGAAAAGGGAAAGAATGAGACAACTTTGTGAACAAAAAAAATTAGATACCATAGAAGAAGATTTTTCTTTGGATGAGGAACATGAAACATCAATACAAAGTAAGAGAGAATTGGAATTGAAATAAAAAAGACAATGAATGAGAAACTTGCGTGCAACGAGACAATTGAATTATGAAGATGCGGGGACATCATCTATGAGTTCCCAAGTTCAAGAGACATCATCATCCAATGTTCGAGGTACACCAATGTATCATGTTGAAGGCACACCATTGTCTACTTCCAAAGGTGGAGGCACACCATTGTCTACTTTTGAAGGTGTGTGCACACCCTTGTATCATGTTGAAGGAACACTATTATCTACATCCCAAGGTGTAGGCACAACATCGTCTCATGTTGAAGGCACACCATTATCTACATCCCAAGGTGTAGGCACAACATCATCTTATGTTGAAGGAACTCAACACGGTACACAATTCACAAATAATGTTTTTGATGCTCCTAGAATTATTAAATATAGAAAGCCAAAATATTTGATTGATATTGATGCTAACATTTTGTAAGCAATGCCTGACAAGATTCCCAAGCGTACTTGTCAAATAAATGTTAATCATATTTGAAGATCATTTTTTGAGAATTTAAACATGACAAGAAGATGTCAACTATTTGTTGAAATGATGAGAAATCTAAAATTTAGGCCCATCATGAAAATTCTTGGGCTAAGAACGATGGATGAGTCAAGTGCAAAATCTATTGTAAAGAATCTAATGACTGCATATGAGAGTGTGGGTTCTACATCATGCATGAAAGATAGTAATGTCACATGATGTGTACTTACATCAACGATCGTAAGCACTCAAATGAAGAAATCTTGACTCATTAGAAAGGCAAGAAAAACATTGAAAAGGGAGAGCACGATGGTGTAGGTGCATGTATTAAAAGAACCGTAGCACGTGAAGAATTAAAGTACAAAGAGGAAGTAACATTGTTAGACGCGGGATGTATTGTCCAGTGGTGTAATGCTACAATGGGTCCAGGTAATGAAGGTGAGTCTACGGTTAGTAGATTTTTTTGGTTGATGGATGAAACTAACATTGCACCATATGAGGATTATTGTACATTGACAGGATCGAGTGAGCTACACTCTTTCAGAAGTTGTAATGCAGGTTCATGGAGTATCCACACATGACATATGGCATGCTTTTGTTCATCATGTGTAGATGAAGATTGGGATGGGTGTGAGTCAAAGGAATGGGTTGACGAATGGTATACATGTATTTTGAGTCCACTTGCCTCCTATCATCCCCATGAATCACTACAACTGACAGAAATGGAATCATCCATTGACTTTGATTGCTTATCTGATCTAGTACAACTAGGTAAAATTTTCCACACAAATAATCTCAAATTTAGTACTTTATCATAAATATTCAGTAAACTAATGTCCTCGTTATGTTTATATCATTACAGGCCATGTTTTTGTTGTTATTACACCTGAAGACAATGAAGAAGGGACAGATTATTATTTGTGTCATTGTGTTGAGGCAAAAAAGAAATTGGATCACTCGGTTATCGATGGTGAAGAATTAGAATACCCTATAGGAGAAGTGGTTGTAACTGGTACATGGCTTAGACAAAATGCTATGAATAACCCTAGGTTGTGGTTGTTCGAGGATTGGGAGACACATAGAAAGATTCTTCATTATTCAAACCTCTTTGTTGCATCAAATGTCCACTTGATCAGATATGGGGGAAGACTGCATAATAAAACTCTTTGGAAGGTTCATGAATCAAACCACGAGGCAATACTTGAGACAATCAAGGGCATGGTAGACCCAATAGGTTCATTGGACTAAATGGAGATACAAAATATCGTAACATATCAAATTTATATAGCACTGTAAATTGGGTGGACTATAAATTGCTCATGCATTACCCCGTATGTATAACGGGAAGTTTGTAAGATTTAATGACAACCTTTCTCTTCTATTTTTTGGGGCAATACCAGAAGGTTTTCTCTACTCATCTCTTTCCTCCAGTGCTTCTATTGAGCTGAGTTGTAAAAATATTTCTCATTATTAATAAAAAAAACTTTATGTTGTTATGCCAATGACTTACAGGAACACAATACTTGGAAGGTCATGGAAGAGCCTCAAGGAACCAACTCAATTCAAGGATGCACTATCTCATTTCATTTCCAACTTCTCCCTCTCTGAAATAGAAGGTTTACATTTTGGTTTATCTAGATAGTGTACCCTCCTAGGCCACCTAGTGTACTTAGTGCCTCCACCACATCAAAACTCAAACCAAACTTCACAACTCTAATCAAGGTTCTAACACCTTACAATGCACTTGTTTCCAATAACTAGATCCTTATAATATAAATCTTATAACAAACATATTCTTTAGGCATAATCTAGAGCAGTAGATAACCCTTCCACATGACTAAATTAATTAAACTCCAAGTTATTAAAATGAGAGATCTATACAATAACCACATCCTTATAATAGAAATCTTATAACAGAGATTTTTCATAGCATACATAGCATAATGTATGATAATAACCATAAACTATATTCATAATGTAAAATACATAGCATAATTCATATATTCTTTACATACACTAAGATCCCTGTTCAGCATTAACTTCCACACATTCAATTCACAATCACTTCTAACTCAAAACATCCAAAAAAGCCCATTTTAACATAAACCCAAGCCAAAACCAACTTCTAAACAAGCTTTCCATAAACACCACATACAAAAAACCTAAAATCTTCCAACAAAACCTAACCTAGAGCAATAGGAAACTTGGTAACAGCCTTACTTCCTTTAGAAGCAACAGGCCTAGCCAGCTCTCCAGGAAGAACAAACTTGACAGCAATCTCAATTTCTCTAGAGGAAAGTGTCATGATCTTGTTATATTTCAACAGAGAAGCAGCCTCAGGAGTAATCTTATCAAAAATATCAATCATGAAGCTCTCCATGATATACATGGCAGCACTGGATATTCCCTTGGATGGATGCACTTGTTTCAATACCTTGTATTCTCATATTTCATTCCTTTGACTGTTGAATCCTTTGTAGGCTTGAACATCACTTTCTTTTCTTTTCTCAACTTTGGAGAATCCTTTACTTCATTCTCTCCTTTCATACCATCTTCTTTAAGACTCCACACCTTAGGTTTCCATCAGCAACTCCATATCCACCATATCAAATAAGTTCTTGGTTCATGCTTGTTTAAGCTTGCCAATTAGTTGGACCATCAACCAAATTCTTGATCACCTCTTCAAATGGTGATCAAATTATTTGAATACCCTTTTTCAAGTTGCATAACATATGTCAAAACAAAGATTGTGTTTTGGAACATCACACCTTAAAATTGTTGATTCATGTTTCCCAACTAGGCCTAATTTGCTCAATTAACAAAGAATCCCTATTAAGGACTCACTCCCAGACCTTTCCACTTTCAACATTGTCTTAAAATGACTCTTATTAGAGGATTCTACCATCCATTTGAATATTTGACACTTCTAGATGTAAAAGCTCCAAATTGGTCCTAAAACCCCCTAGAAACTAGGGCTCCCCCAATGTCTCATCTCCCAACACCATAGAAACTAAACCAAAGTTGATTCACCATAATTTTACCATCCTATGATGGATTCATGCATAAAATACCCCCCTCCAAAGGCTAGAATGTCTATTGTTGTACCCTTGCACCAATTTCACGACCCTTATGCACCCTTCAAACTCATCAAACTCCTTCAATCACTCTCAACTTGCAAACTCTTCTTCTTTCTTGCATGTCTAATGTTAGAATACTAAGTTAAAAGGTTTGGATCCATCCCCAAGTGACAACAAATACATAAAGGGGATGGATCAATGAATTGCCTTGTCTAGTAGCCCTACAGTGAAGGAAAATGTCACTTATCTCTGAAACTTTTCAAAGGACTAATTAAAAAAATTACTTTTTTTAGTACCCTTTTCTTAGTACATTGTCATATCCAAAGGAAATATATGGTTGTTTTGGAGTGTGTACTACTGCTCACCCCTATGGCTCCAAAAATGCATGAAAAGTGAGTGATTTAACAAAGGAAATATATGAAATAATTAACCCCAAGACTTAAAACTATAGATAGTGTCTTATTATGTCATAAAACCTCTAAATACCAAAGAAATTATTCTCAAACCTCATATGACCCCAAAAAACCCCAAATTTGGTCTCTTTAAACCCTTAAACCAAGGGTTTCTCAAATCAGTGCCCTCCAATCACTTCCAGGTTCAAACAGTTATTAATTAACCTTTATATGAACAATATAAGATAATGCCATGAAATTCAATGTATTTTCCACCATTTATTGACTGTGATCACTTCTTCTTTCACTTGTCTACACACCAAAGCATTAGATTTGTATTGTACATGTTAGATATGCTCATTCCATGAAGTTAGGCCTTTACTTTCATGGGATGATCCTCATCTTTCTTGATGTTGAACTCATTTGATGTGGTTGTATATGATATGTACACTGTACTTTACAAAGTGTTTTATGATTATCTAATTTCAACTTATTATATGATGCAACTAAGTGTTGACACAGTCATTATATATGGTATATTTTACTCTCTTTTTTTTTAGAACTAATGCTTCTAGTGAATCCAAATTTTGTTGTTATAAAGATGAGATGTTAGTGAATGACTTCTTGCTAATACTACTCTTCCACCAGATCCAGATTTCAACCCTTTTGTGCATCTAAAGGCTCAATCATGCATGCACTTCATTCTAGCACCATAAATATTTCTATTAGAAATTCCTATTCATCAATGGCCTTGCATTTATGGGACTTGGGAAACTAGGTTACTCATGTTGGGCATTATCCCTGAAATGTAAGTTCATTGCCACCTTTGGCAAGGTAGTCTCACTCCTCATTTTACAACAAAGGGAAGCCATCTATGGTCCAAGGTTTTAATTTAGCTAACAAGTGGAGAGCTTCTCAAGGTACTAATCTCTTTCATAGAGAAGTTCCTAATTCATCTCAAGGTTCTTGTTTAGGTGACCAACTCCTTGGAGGTCCACAAATAGACCCATTAATTTCCCAAATTGGTAAAAGGGTAGATGCAATTTTGGAAAGAGTATCCCAATTGAAGAGAAATGGAAATTCCAATGAGCATGAAGTTATTGCAGATCCAATGGGTGTATCTCCTCCACTAACAAATATAACTACTTCCATAGACTTGAGTTTAAATGGAGACTGTCTATTCCCAAACATGCCCCAATCAAGCAAATGAACCAGATGTTGCTTGACTAAAGAAGATAGTGGTTTATTAAAGCATCTGCATTATCCCACTTGCTATCAGTTACTACTTTTTGAGCGGCTTGCAAGCTGCTTCTATGCGGGATTTCTATAATATATAATGTCCTCATGCAAGTACATGCTAGTTTTTGTAAACATTTTCTCTTGTAAAGGGTTAGTGAGCAATATCAAAGAAAAGGTTATTGCATGGATCTATAATATCCCTATCCAGGACCTTACTCCCTTTGCTTAAAACTCCTAATTAGAATTTGGATTTCTAATGCCTGTTGTGATATTATTTAAGTTTTCCTTGCTTCTTACTGATTAATATTGTAATGAATTGGTTATCCTTGTTTTGATTCTCTCAATTGAATATATATATATTTTCTATTATATGAATGACTTGTAAAAGAATGAGGAGCTTAATCAGTGAGATTGTCCAAATATGATTATTGTGAGCAAGGCTTTCGAGGGTACCTGTTATCTATTTTGAAAGGCTCAAATCAATCAAACATTAAGAGTTTAATCTAGCATACAATCAAAACAAAAAATAAAGAAACTCTAAGCTAGCCACCTCAGATTGAGCCAGAAACAGGTGCACCCAAGCACTATTTGATTTGCTCTGATAAGGGGGATGTGGGTGTGCTCTCTAAGCACTTGGAGCATACTATAATGCATTCTAAGATGGATTGAAATCTATGAAAACCCCAAAATGGCACAAAAATAGGTATAGAACACTTGATTTGCCCCTAAGGCCTCAAGGATCCAAAAATGCTTTAATGGAGATTAAGCTACATGATGGGTAATCTAGGATTGATTTTAGACCAAATTAGAGATGTGATATGATGCTATGCTATGCAAAACAATAAGAAAAACTATGTTAATCCATTATTACTAAGCTATGATGAGCTAAAAATGCTTGAAAGTAAACTAAATTAGAATGATTTGCTAAGATCTAACATGAAAATGGCATTATAACAGTGCATGAGAATGAAAGTAAGCTAATTGATTTTGCTCTTGAAAGGAGGGGTATTTATAGGATTCTTAAGGGCTTGGGGTAGGAAGAGTGAGTGGCCAGGATTGAAATCCTCAAGAGAGGCCAAGATTCACTCAAAGGGGAGCACATGGATTGTGCTAGTTTAGGGATCACCTCCTTGTGACAAGTGTCACAAGGGCATTGGATTGAAAGATGGGAGGAATGTGCACAATTTGGGAAATGTGTCTAAGGTCAAAGGGTGTAAGAAAGGGGTGAGGGGCTTCTTAAATGCACCATAAATGCATGTAAGAGGGATAAGGAGGCCTTAAATGCCTTCAATGCATTTCAAAAAGGGAAGCCCTCTTTGTTGACTTTTGGGGTAAGCTTAAGAGTTGGCTAACCTTGTTTAGGGAATGTGACAAGGTTAGGAGGAGGATTAGGATTAGGATTAGGGGATTTTAGGATTAGGATGGGTGAAGAGGTTGGATTTGAGAAGATTCTAGAAGAGTCTAGAATTCTCCTTGGTTTCATGGAATAAAAGTTTATTCATTCCAAAAGCTTAAGTTTTGGGAATATTTATTGAAATATTTTCAATAAATATGAAATTTAAATATTTAATCTTAATTAAATATTTAGCCTTGGGATTAGGGTTAGAAAAGATGGGATTAGCCTTTTAATCGAAATTAAGAAGGGATTAGAAGATTTTGGAAGAGGTTAGTGGTCTAAAGGAAATTGGCCAAGTTTTGGGCAAAAAATAAATTAATTATTTATTTTGGGATTTTTGGTCAATTTATTAATTAAAATAATTAATAAATAAGGAGATAATGTTTAAATAAGATTTAAACATTTTTGGAAGGGATTTCTTAATTAAATGTTTTTAATTAAGATAAAGGGATTTAATGACATAAAAATAAATTAATTAATTAATTAATAAATGATGATGTCATCAAAGATTTTTAAGAAAATAAAAATATTTTATTTTCTAAAGGATTTTTAGGTGTCTACAATTATAATGACAAGGATTGAGTTTATTATAGATCCTAAAATTCTGTTCTCAAACAAGAATTTTTTCTCCTATCTTTCCAACCGTTGGTCGTAGCATCGATCCGTATGTTCCAACATCACCGAATGGCTGGGTAAATGTTAGTGGCAACCTCATTCACCATGCACAATTGTTTGATCACCGCCAACGAGTCTGTGTCGAAGTGTCCCTCAAGGTCCCTTAAGCATGAAATCAACGATCTTTGCGGGGTCGTATCTCAGAGCTTGTGTGAGGTAGCATGGATCCGTTAGTTGCTATGGGATAGTGTTGCCAAGGCCTACAAAAGCATGCCTCAGTTTTCAGAGATTCAAATTTGTTTAAAATCAGAAACACAGTCTCAGTCGATGTCAGAACTCACAATGTTCCTCAGTTCAAATGGCCAACATTGTGTATCTTTCCAACTGTCGATCATAGCATCAATCTATCTATTCCAAAAACTCTGAATCACCGGGTAAATGCTAGTGGCAACCTCGTTTGCCATGCATAGTCATTTGATCGCTACCGACAACTCCATGCAAAAGTGTCCCTCAAGGTCCCTTAAGCATGAAAGCAGTGATCTTTGCGGGGTCGTATCTCAGACCTCGTGCAAGGTAGCATGGATCTATTAGGTGTTACGAAACCATGTTGTCGGGGCCTACAAAAGCCTGTCTCAGTTTTTGGAGATTCAAGTTCGTTTAAAATTGGCAACACATTCTCAGTTGATGTCAGAACTCACAGTGTTCCTTAGTTCAAATGACCAACATTGCGTATCTTTCCAACCGTCAGTCGTAGCATCAATCTGTCTATTCCAATAGCTTTGAATGGCTGGGTAAATAGTACTAGCAACCTCATTCACCACGCACAGTCGTTCGATTGCCGCTGACGACTTCATGTTGAAGTGTCCCTCAAGGTCCCTTAAGCATGAAATCAATGATCTTTACGGGGTCATATCTTAGAGCCCATGTGAGGTAGCATGGATCTGTCAAGTGCTATGAGACCATGTTACTAGGGCCTACAAAAGCCTGTCTTAGTTTTTGGAGATTCAAGTTTGTTTAAAATCGGCAACACATTCTCGGTCAATGTCAGAACTCACAGTGTTCCTCAGTTCAAACAGCCAACATTGTGTATCTTTCCAACCGTCGGTCATAGCATCGATCTGTCTATTCCAACAGCTCTGAATGGCCGACTAAACGCTACTGGAAACCTTGTTTGGCATGCACAGTTGTTTGATCCCCATCGATGACTCCATGCTAAAGTGTCCCTGAAGGTCCCTTCAGCATGAAATTGACAATCTTTGTGGGGTCATATCTCGGAGCTTGTGCGAGGTAGAATTGATCTATCAAGTGCTATGGGACCATGTTGTCATGGCCTACAAAAGTCTATCTCATTTTTTAGAGATTCAACTTCATTTAAATTTGGCAACACATTCTTGGTCGATGTCAGAACTCAAAGTATTCCTTAGTTCAATGGCCAACGTTGCGTATCTTTCCAACCGTCGATCGTAGCATCGAACCATCTATTCCAATAGCTCTGAATGGTCAGGTAAATGCTAGTGGAAACCTCATTTGTCATGCACATTCATTCAATCCCCACTGATTCCATGCCAAAGTGTCCCTCAAGGTCCCTTAAGCATGAAATCAACAATCTTTGTGGGGTCATATCTTGGAGCTCATGCAAGGTAGAATCAATCCATCAGTTGCTACAAGACTGTGTTGTTGGGGCTTACAAAAGCCTATCATTTTTTAGAGATTCAACTTCATTTAAAATCGGTAACACATTCTCGGTCAATGTAAGAACTTAAAGTGTTCCTCAGTCCAAACGGCCAACATTGCATATCTTTCTAACCGTCGGTCATAGCATCGAACCATCTATTCCAATAGCTCTAAATGGTCGGGTAAACACTAGTGGCAACCTCATTCACCACACACAATTGTTCGATCCCCATCGACAACTTCATGCCGAAGTGTCCCTCAAGGTCCCAACAGTATGAAATTGGTGATCTTTGTGGGTTCATATCCTAGAGCTTGTGGGACATAGATTCAATCCGTCAGTTGCTACAAGATCATGTTGCTAGGGCCTACAAAAGCCTGTCTCAATTTTTAGAGATTCAAGTTCGTTTAAAATTGGCAACACATTCTCAGTCGATGTCAAAACTCAAAGTGTTCCTCAGTTCAAACTACCAACATTGCGTATCCTTCCAACCACCAGTCATAGCAATGAACCATCTATTCCAATAGCTCCAAATGGTTGGGTAAACACTAGTGGCAACCTCATTCACCACGCACAGTCGTTCAATCCCCGTCGATGACTTCGTGCTGAAGTGTCCCTCAAGGTCCCTTCAGCATGAAATCGGTGATCTTTGTGGGGTCATATATCAAATCTCGTGTAAGGTAGAATAAATCCATTAATTGCTACGGGACTATGTTGTCAGGGCCTACAAAAGCCTATCTTGGTTTTTAGAGATTCAACTTCATTTAAAATTAGCAACGAATTCTCATTCGATGTTAAAACTTAAAGTGTTCCTCAGTTCAAACAACCAATGTTGCATATCTTTCCTACCATCGGTCATAGCATCAAACCATCTATTCCAACAACTCTGAATGGCCAGGTAAATGCTAGTGGCAACCTCATTCACCACACATAATCGTTTGATCCCCGCTTATGACTCCGTGCCTAAGTGTCCCTCAAGGTCCCAACAACATGAAATTGACAATTTTTGTGGGGTCATATCTCAGAGCTCGTGCGACATAGAATTGATCCATCAATTGCTATGGGACTGTGTTGTCAGGGCCTACAAAAGCCTATCTCAATTTTTAGAGATTCAAGTTTGTTTAAAATTGGCAACACATTCTTGGTCGATGTTAGAACTCAAAGTGTTCCTTAGTTCAAATAGCCAACGTTGCATATCCTTCCAACCATCAGTCGTAGCAATGAACCATCTATTCCAACAGCTCCGAATGGTCGGGTAAACACTAGTGGCAACCTTGTTCACCACGCACAGTCATTCGATCCCCACCGACGACTCCATGCTAAAGTGTCCCTCAAGGTCCCTTCAGCATAAAATCGACGATCTTTACGGGGTCATATCTTAGAGCTCGTGCAAGGTAGAATCAATCCATTAGGTGCTATAGGCCTATGTTGTTTGGGTCTACAAAAGCTTGTCTTAGTTTTTAGAGATTCAACTTTATTTAAATTTGGCAACACATTCTCGGTCGATGTCAGAATTCATAGTGTTCCTCTATTCAAATGACCAACATTGCGTATTCTTCCAACTGTCAATCGTAGCAATGAACTGTCTATTCCAATAGCTCTAAATGGTTGGGTAAATGCTAGTGGAAACCTCATTCGCTATGCATAGTCTTTTGATCCCTGCCAACGACTCCATACTGAAGTGTCCCTCATGGTTCCTTAAGCATGAAATTAGTGAACTTTGCAGGGTCATATCTCGAAGCTTGTGCAAGGTAGGATGGATCTATTAGGTGCTATGAGACCTAGTTTTTAGGGCCTACAAAATCCTATTTAGATTTTAGAGATTCAAGTTTGTTTAAAATCGGTAACACATTCTCGGTCTATGTTAGAACTCAAAGTGTTCCTTAGTTCAAATGGCCAATGTTGCGTATCTTTCCAACTGTCGGTCGTAGCATCAATCCATCTATTCTGATAGCTCCAAATGGTCAGGTAAATGCTAGTGGCAACCTCATTCAGCATGCAAATTTGTTTGATCCCCGCCAACGACTCTGTGCTAAAGTGTCCCTCAAGGTCCCTTCAGCATGAAATTAGTGATCTTTGTAGAGTCATATCTTGGAGCTCGTGCAAGGTAGAATCAATCTGTCAAGTGATACAGGACCGTGTTGTTGAGGCCTACAAAAGCCTATCTTGGTTTTTAGAGATTCAACTTCATTTAAATTTGGCAATACATTCTCGGTCGATGTCAGAACTCAAAGTGTTCCTTAGTTCAAACGGCCAATGTTGTGTATCTTTCAAACCCTAAGTTGTAGCATCAAACCATTTGTTCCAATAGCTCTGAATGGTCAGGTAAACGCTAGGGGCAACCTCATTTAGTATACACAGTCATTCAAACCCCATCGATGACTCCAAGCTGAAGTGTCCCTCAAGATCCCAAATGCATGAAATCAATGATCTTTGCGGGGTCATATCTCAGAGCTCGTACGAGGTAGCATGGATCTGTCAGGTCCTACGGGACTGTGTTACCAAGGCCTATAATAGCTTATCTTAGTTTTCATAGATTCAAGTTCATTTATATTTGGAAACATATTCTCAGTCGATGTCAGAACTCATAGTGTTCCTCAGTGGAAAATGACCAACGTTGCATATCTTTCCAATCGTAGGTCGTAGCATCGAATCGTCTATTCTGATAGCTCCAAATGGTCAGGTAAACACTAGTGGCAACCTCATTTGGCATGCAAAGTCATTTGATCCCCGCTGATGACTCCGTGCTAAAGTGTCCCTCAAGGTCCCTCCAGCATGAAATCAGTGATCTTTGCAGGGTCATATCTTAGAGCTCATGCAAGGTATAATTGATTAGTCATATTCTATAGAACTTTTTTGTCGGGGCCTACAAAAGCCTATCTCAGTTTTCAAAGATTCAACTTCATTTATATTTGGCAACACATTCTCGTTCGATGTTAGAACTTAAAGTGTTCCTTAGTTCAAACGGCCAATGTTGTGTATCTTTCAAACCGTCGGTCATATTATCGAACCATTTGTTCCAACAGCTTCGAATGGTTGGGTAAATGCTAGGGGTAACCTTGTTCGGTACACATAGTCATTTGAACCCCATCGACGACTCTAAGCCAAAGTGTCCCTCAAGGTCCGAAATGCATGAAATCAACAATCTTTGTGGGGTCATATCTCAGAGCTCGTGCAAGGTATCATGGATCCGTTAGGTGCTACAAGATCGTGTTGTTGAGGCCTACAATAGATTGTCTCATTTTTCAGAGATTCAAGTTCATTTATATTTGGAAACATATTCTCGATCGATGTCAGAACTAACAGTGTTCCTTAGTGGAAAATGACCAACATTGCATATCTTTCCAACCGTCAATTGTAGCATCGAACCATCTATTCTAACAGCTTCAAATGGTTGGGTAAATGCTAGTGGCAACCTCGTTTACCATGCAAAGTCATTTGATCCCTGCTGATGACTCTGTGTTGAAGTGTCCCTAAAGGTCCCTTCAATATGAAATTGGTGATCTTTGCGGGGTCATATCTCAGAGCTTGTGCAAGGTATAATCAATCTATTAGGTGCTATGGGACCGTGTTGTCGGGGCCTACAAAAGCATGTCTTAGTTTTTAGAGATTCAACTTCATTTAAATTTGGCAACACATTCTCGGTTGATGTCAGAACTCAAAGTGTTCCTCAGTTCAAATGGCCAACATTGTGTATCTTTCAAACTATCGGTCGTAGCATCAAACCCTCTTTTCCAACAGCTCTGAATGGTTGAGTAAATGCTAGGGGCAACCTCATTCTATATACATAGTCATTCAAACCCCATCAATGACTCCAGGCCAAAGTGTCCCTCAAGGTCCTGCCAAATGCATGAAATCAGCGATCTTTGTGGGGTCATATCTCGGAGCGTGTACGAGGTAGCATGCATCCGTCAGGTGCTATGAGACCATATTGCCAAGGCCTACAATAGCCTATCTCATTTTTTAGATATTCAAGTTTGTTTATATTTGGAAACATATTCTCAGTTGATGTTAGAACTCACAGTGTTCCTTAGTCGAAAATGACCAACGTTGCATATCTTTCTAACCATTGGTCGTAGCATTGAACCATCTATTCTAACAACTCTGAATGGTCGAGTAAATGCTATGGGAAACCTCATTCAGCTCGCACAGTCATTCAAACCCTGTTGATGACTCTAGGCCGAAGTGTCCCTCAAGGTCCCAACGACATGAAATCAGTGATCTTTGCTAGGTCATATCTCAAAGCTCGTGCGAGGTAGCATCGATCCGTCAGGTGCTACGGGACCATGTTGTCAGGGCCTACAAAATCGTATCTTAGTTTTCAGCGATTCAAGTTTGTTTATATTTGGAAACATATTCTTGGCCGATGTCAGAACTCACAGTGTTCCTCAGTTCAAACAGTCAACGTTGCATATCTTTCCAATCGTCGGTCATAGCATCAAACCGTCTATTCCAATAGCTCTAAATGGATGAGAAAATTCCAGGGGCAACCAAATTTGGCACGCATATTCATTCGAACCTCGTCGACAACTTTGGGCCGAAGTGTCCCTCAAGGTCTCTTAAGCATGCAATCAGTGATCTTTGCAGGGTCATATCTCAGAGCTCATGTGAGATAGCATGGATTGGTTAGGTGCTACGGGACCATGTTGCTGGGGCCTACAAAAGCCTATCTTAGTTTTCAGAGATTCAAGTTTTTTTAAAATCAGCAACACATTCTCAGTCAATGTTAAAACTCACAGTCTTCCTTAGTTCAAATGGCCAACATTGCGTATCTTTCCAACTGTTGGTCATAACATCAATCTATATATTCCAACAGCTCTGAATGGCTTGGTAAATGCTAGTGGAAACCTCATTCAGCACACACAATTGTTCGAACCCCACCGATGACTCTGGGCCGAAGTGTCCCTTAAGGTCTCTTAAGCATGAAATCAGTGATCTTTGTGGGGTCATATCTCAAAGCTCATGCGAGGTAGCATCAATCCACCAAGTGCTACACAACCGTGTTTCCATGGCCTACAATAGCCTGTCTCAGCTTTCATATATTTGAGTTTGTTTATATTTGGCAACACATTCTCAGTCGATGTCAGAACTCATAGTGTTCCTCAATTCAAATGGCCAACATTGCGTATCTTTCAAACTGTCAGTCATAGCATCGAACTGTTTGTTCCAACAACTTTGAATGGCCAAATAAATTCTTCTAAAAACCTTTTTTGGCACACACAGTCGTTCTAATGACACCGATGACTCTGAGGTGAGCAGTAGGATGAGTGCAAATATGTATTCTAGTGTTTGTCATTAACAATTAGTTAGTTAGAGGACAATTAGAAGTTAGTTTGTAAAAGCATAAGGTTGCACATCCACATCTATCGTAGTAATCTTATTAATAAAAAAACTCTTGCCAACATTAGGGTACCCACAGATTAAAATAGGCTTGGTATTAGGGTCAATAGATGACAACCTTGCCATATGTTGCTTCACCAGTTTGAGGTCATGTCTTTATATTGTGACTGTCCCGTGGAACAGGGAACACACTAATGAATATAAATGTTTGATTCCACGTGATCTTGGATAGGTTGTGACATAGAAATATTGCCTTATATTATATTTATACATTTCTACATTCATTTCATTACTTTTGTTATTATTACAGTCAAGGAATTGACTGTTATTGAAGACAATGACTGGCATTTGTAGCACAGTCAGTAAGTTAAACATACAAGCATAACTATAAGGCATGGGAAATTTACAAAGCATAAGATATCCACATAAACATAAATTAGTATACATCAATACACCAAACACATGAATTGCATACCTAAAACATAAAAAAAAAAATTCGTAGGGCATGAAGCCAAATATATATGTCCAATAATGTCATACATTGAATATATTCAATACAGTAAAATTGGCTTCCTCAAAGCCAAATGGATGTACAACGTATCACTTATACAATATACAAAAAATATGTCCACTAATGCCATATAAGCATACAATACATATCCCTAATCTAGTCCTTTCTCGCTAGGGGAAAAAAACAAATCCCAAGCTGTCTTTGATCATCACATCGATGGAGATGTAGTGGATGTTGTAGTCTTCTGAGTGCGCTCACTCATCCTCTTGTCTAGACTCTTTTGTATCTCAACCTAATAAAACAAAAATTTAGATAGAGATAACTAATATACATCAAAATTGAATTATACAATGACATAAAATTGAATATTCACTTACCACTAGCAAATAGTCACTATGTTCATCCACCGAAGGCCCATACTAGCGATCTGGAGTAATAAGTCCCTACAACAATGATCAAAATAATAATTAAAATACATACATGAATATCATTATAAAATTCAATACAAACTATTAAAATAACAATTAAAGTTAAGTGATCTCTTTCATACCTTAGTTAGTGCTTCAAAACTAGCTACTGCTACAGCTACTCCATGATCCAAAGTATCACAGATAGAAGGAGGAGTCTCTGATGTCAAAAGTTGAAAATGAAAAAAAAAAGTATTATGCAGTTATCAAGATTACATATATTTTTTACAACCCTACTAATGAGTAAATGATACCTCCGTGAAGGTTCCACCACGTCCTCCAGTGTACGGTGTCAAAGTCAAAGCTCCAACATTCAATTAATGCACATGTACATGGAAAATTATAAGATAACCATTCATATAAGAACGTAATACTGACATTATAATTATAATGCATTATTACATATATACCTGTGGACTCAATGGTGACCTCACAAACCCAGGTGAAAGAATGTAATCATCGTGCCTCTAGATTTTGATCATAATTTGTCTAGTAATTTAGTCATTCATTCATTAATTAAATATAATAAAGTAAATCAAATTAATATGCAAATAAAGATACCTCAAGGAAAGTTGCATGATGCCCTTCGTTGTCTATTGTGAACATCAATGGTCCACTAGTGAACATCTAATGCACATGCACAATAAGTTAATATACAATTATTCATATACTTACATAATAATCAAATATGTTAATTAAAATGTTTTATTCGATACATACTTGTGGAATTAACGATGATGTGTAAAAGGGGACATTAGGATCATTGCCACTTCCACTGCCACTGCCACCGCCACCACCACTGACACTCTTACCCTGAATTTTCATAATAAACAATAGATACTAAATTAAATAGTTATTCTTTTATAAATGAAATATGATCAAAGAAATTTAATGAACTTGGAAATATTTACCTGTGTGTCAATGCCAAATGTCATATTTAGAAAGCTATCAGTCATCATTCCAGAATCCTCTTCCTCTCTCTCACTAGTACCAAATGTGCGCAAGCATCCACATGACCAAAAAATATGCCCCCTCGAGGATTGACCATAGTCACCCTCAACTAAAGGAGTGGCACCCTGAATGAGAGTCTATGTCAGAGCACTAATCGTGCCTAGTTTGTCTACCTCTACATGTTCCTTCACAATGGAAGGAATACTAACATGATCCACCTGTGGCTTGCCAATAGTAGCCCTAAGCACGTTAGGGTCACGATGTGCCCCCACTCGATCAAATGATGACCATCCTCCTCTACCCCGAGAATCTAGAATGTCAAAATAATTTGGCACCTCCTTGAGTACAAACTCGCAATAGAGTTTCCTTAAGAAATATATAGGAACCTCATGATTGTTACAAGGAGGTGAATCAAAGACCATCCACCATCTCTCCCAAAAAGTTTTTTTAATGTATTCATTTATGCACCAATGAATTGGGAACCTTTTTGTTGTGGTTCTAAGAGTATCTGTGTCCCCTGGTTTTTTAAATAGCTTGCAAATGTCATCTTTTGTGATTTTTTTCTTTTTTATGTCCGCATAAGATAATTTATTTTCATAATATTGTTTTTGTTCTTCTCTTTTATCCCACCATAAATTAATTTTCTGACTAACTACGCTTACGTTGGTCAAGATCGCTTCCAATGAAATTGCAAGTCTTTCCCTTCCAGGATTTGTACCACTAAAATCTTTTAACCTATTAATTAAAGATTCTAATTCTTTTTTCCCTCTTTCAATTTGGTTCATCAAATTTTGTTGTGTTCCAGGAGGAGGTTTCTCGATTGGTGGAGGTAATTGAGGTTCATTTTCTTCATTTGTTTCTTCATTTGGTTCTTCATTTGGTTCTTCATGAGGAGACAGAGAGTTTGGTGGAGAGTTTGGTTGAGGGAGATTATTTCTTCCTGGCAATTAAAAAAACTACATTTTAAAATCTTCATTACACAACAAATTTAAACAAAAAAAAATTGCAACAAAACTAAAATTTTAAAACAAATAAGAGGCATGGGCTGTAAAAACACTTACCTCTTCTTTCGAATCAAACTTGACGATGCTATGGATCCATTTGATGGATGGATGAATGAAAACAATCAGTTCACAAGACAAAAGAAGAGTGTGTGCATGCTTAGGAAGCCCTTCTTAGCTGAAAACATGGGTTTGAAGAAAGCAAAATGAGCTTTCAAACCCGCAGCAAGCTTTATGAAGCTTTTTCAAAGCGTGTGCGGGCTATAGGGTGCATATGCTTTGGAAAACACTTTTTTAGTGTTTTCCAAAGCGTGTACACCCTATAGGGTGCACGTGATTTTTTTTGGATTGCCCAAGCCTAAGGCTTGGGCAACCCAAGCCATAGGGCATGCACGCTATAGGGTGCATGTCCTTTAGTGTGTACGCACTATGCTTGATGAGGGACCAAAAAGAAAAGTGGCATCTTTTTGGTACCCCATCTTTGAGCACTTACCTTGTGACCAGACTAAATAGTAAGCTTGTAGAATTCCTTGATATAATCTTTGACAGATAAATCCTTCTTCTTCAGATTCTACAATTTCATAAACAAGCCAAGCTCATAGTCAACCGGTATGAACTTAGCTTTCAATTTTGTTACCATCAACCTCCACCGATTGATCTTCATTTCACCTTCACCTTCTCTATCTCTTTATAGTTCTTTCCACCAAAGAGCAGCATGTCCTTTCAACTTAGTCTGTGCCAATCTCACTCGAAGAGGATCTTCAATTTCTTCCAGCTCAAAGAAATCTTCAAGTTCACCAATCCAATCAATCAGATTGTCAGGCTTCAAAGTACCAGAGAAAGTAGAAACTTCCATTCGGTAACTACTAAACTGAGCAGCAAATCTAGGTAACCGAGCAGTTATGTCTTCACCAGATCTATCTCTCCAGTCATCACCACTAGATCCAGCATGTTCAAAGTCTTCAATAGCTTCTTCATAACCATCCTCAGTACCAACATTCTGAGGTATACCAGTAACAACTCTCATGATCTTGGTGATCATGTCATTCTTCATCAATTCCATCTCAGATCTAAAATCTGATTTCACCTTCTCTGTGATCTGGGATTCCATAGTATCACAAAGATTAGAAATAACTCTAGGGTCCAATCTTCTCGAAGACATCCTTAAAGATATGAAAATAAACCCTCTACAAAAAACCCTACATGAACCACCTTGTGACAATTTCCAAGTTATATGCAAGTCAGATCGCAACCTATAACCTTGCAAACAACTAGAGCACAATTTCACAAGTTCAGTGCCATAGATCCGTAATCAAGATCATACGATCTCTTCGCCAACCAGATCAACTTTGCAAGATCAGCCTTGCTAGCTCAACCTTCTCTCTAACAGGATCAACTCAGCTCCCACAAGATCAACCCTGCTCTGATACCACCTGACGCAGACCAAAGCTAGAAGAATCCAATCAAGGACAGTCCAGGTCGAGAAGCAACAGAATTACACAACAGAATACTCAACACAAAAGATAACACAATAATTGTTTGAAGAAATTTGCATTAACATGCCCGGTTGTAAGGCCTTCTGGGTTAGGGCCAATTATAATTAGAAACAAATCTGCAAGATCCACAACCATATCCAATACAATCTCTAGCTAGTTTAGCTCTGAAGACAATCAGAAGCTAATGGAAACTCTAAGGCATATGTAAACTTGAGCTCGCAAGCCTCCAAGTAATCTCCTTATTCCCAAGTATGCAAACCACTAGCTCTACTATTACAAACTATCAAATATAAATTTGATCTGCAATATCATGCAAGATCTTTTCCACAACTTTGCCAACTTCAGCTTTCAGGCTTTACATCTGATGATCCAAATCTATTAAGTTGTGTCCCTAAACATCTACCCAAACACCCCTTAAATACTAATCATCAACCACAAGTCAGCAAGATGAAACCCTTAACTCTCCCAAACAAATATTAAATGCCATACAAGTCGGCTTACAAATGTATACAAACATTTAATTTAGCATGTCAGCCTCCAGATCTACCTAGGAGAATCTAATAAAAGATACAAATAATAAATGCACCAAGTCAGCCCCAACAAATCACACAAAACTCCAGTCAGTAAGCCAGAACTATCGAGCATCAATGAATCAACCAAGCACACCAAGCATCGCTGAGCACCAGTGTCACCGAGCACTGTAGACATGACTGAGTAACACTTTCACCGAGCATCAGAGACTACCGAGTTCCTTTAGTGACCGAGCTTCTTTCAATGACCGAGGCCATCAGTCAAAGCTAAAACTAAGAAAAAACTGACCAAAATACCAACACCTATGCAGTTTCACTGAGGACACAAAATGCCCCTGCCTCAATCTTGGATGCCCCTACATAACAAATTAAAGAGTGTATGCTATCCATTGGAATTGATCAAGATAGTAGGTCTAACTCAAAGCTCACCAAGATCAAGATATAGTGTGTATCTGTTAAACATAAGGTTGCATCCTTCACCCCTTTGAGCAATGTGCTCCCAGATAGTGTGTCCTCACCCCTAACAGGGTTAATTGTAAAAAACTCCTAATAGGGTCTGACCTTTGACTAGGTCATTGTACTTAATGCATTGTAAAGATCAACTCCTAACAGGGTTGTAAGATCTTCTAACAAGGATCATTATACTCTAGTGGAGTTCATAGTGGGTGCTAATTCCCACCAAGATTTTTACCTATTTGGGTTTCCCCGTAACCAAAATTGTGGTGTTGTGTTAAGTGTTCTCATATTGTGTTTATGTTTAATGCTCTTCTATACTTAATTGGATAAAGAATTAAATCTTGTAGATAACTGATTCATCCCCCCCTCCTCTCAGTTATCTCTTAGGACTATTCCTAACAATTGGTATTACAGCCAAGTGCCTCGGAGAGAAATTTTAATAGCTTGAGGTTCATCATATGGCATTCTTTAGAAAAGAAAGTCCTTAGTTTGATGGAGAGAACTATCTAGATTGGAAGAATGAAATGATGAAAAATTTGCAGTGCATTGCCTTTGAGATTTTTGAAGTAGCTACCAAAGAAGTTCAGATTCCCTCTCTAGCAGATCTTGCAAAGGAAGATGCAACTCTTAAGAAAAAGGAGATGTTCACTCAAAATTATATTTCCAAAGAATCCCTTATCAACGCATTATCTGACAGTGAGTTTTCAGAGATCAAGAAAGTAGATAAAGCCTACAAGATATGGAAGTATCTAGAAGACATGTTTAAAGGAGACAACCAAGCCAAGAATGCATGCAGAAAGACATGCAAGAAGAAGTACAATACATTAGAGATTCTACTTGAAGATAACATTAGAGCCTACAATCAAAGGATTAATGAAGCAGTTGCAGGAATGAGAAATAATGGTGGAGAAATCTCCGAAGAAGACATAATGGATAAGTTGATGACTACTTTGACACCAGAATATGAGAACAAGATAAACATCCTGGATGAGACTATGCAATTTTCAAAATACTTCAAAAGAGAGACCTTAATCAAAAAAAATTCAGCATTCGAGATCTCAAGTTTGAAGACAGAGCCTAAAAGTGAGACAGCCTTCAAAGCTTCAGTCCATGGTAAGAAATCCTTGAACACTTCTTTTAATTTTGATGATGATGATGAAGAGAAAGATGAATTCATTTATTTAATTGCTAAGAAAGAAAAGAAAGGAAAAGGAAAATATGAAGGTCAGTTACCATTCAAATGCTTTTCATGTAACAAGATTGGTCACTTTGCATCTAAGTGTCCTACAAGAGTAAAGAAGTTCAAAACTAACTACAAGCCTAAGTATACAAAATAATGTTACTGTGCTAGAGATGGAGTATCAGATGAAGATTCAAATAAGATGAAATTGGATTCATTTCTCTTGAAGATATGGAGAAAATGTTTGATGAAATGGATCTTGAAGAGGAAAAAAAGCACAAAAGTTAGCACTGATTTCACAAGCTGACATCAGGACATATTGGATCATTGACAGCAATTTCTCACATCACATGACAAGAGACAAGGATAGATTTTTACATTTGGATAGGTACAAAGGTGGCATGGTTATATTTGGAGACAACACTCCTAAACCTATCATAGGTGGAGGAGCTATCACCTTGGATGGAAAGAACAACACTGATGATGTTCTTTATGTTGATAGTTTGCAGCATAACCTACTAAGTTTTGGATAGTTGCTTGACAAAGGATATCAGTTGGAGTTCAAAGACAACAAGTGCATCATTAATAACAAGTAAGGTGAAATGATTGCATCAGGTTCAAAGACTAAAGGTAATATTTTTTAGCTTAATCCTGAAGCAAGTTGTTTTGTTGCTAAAGTAGATGATAGTTGGGTATGGCACAAAAGACTATGTCACATCAATTTTGACAACACAGTGAAGATAAGCAATGTAAAGGATGTAAGAGAGCTTCCTAGCATTGCAAAACCAGTTGATACAATATGCAGGGAATGTGTGATGGGAAAGCATGTGAGAAATTCATTTATAAGTAAGCATAATTCGATAGAGAACAAATTAGATCTAGTGCATACAGACCTATGTGGACCAACTCAAACAAGATCATACTATGGTGAAAGGTGTGTGTGTGAAAATTGTACCTGATCTATAGACACAACACTTCAGTAAAACATTAGAGGTTAGTGATAATCAAAATCGTGCAAAATTGAAATCTAATCTAACCAAGTGATTTACTGCCTTCTAATAGGTGCGAGATTGATGTTCTCAGATTGTAATCGAGATCAGTGACCTAGATGACACCTAAATGAAGGATTTGAATGCAATTGATCTAGATATGAGATTGAATGCAATTAAGCTATATTTTTTATATTTTCTATGCAATAAGAATGATAAAAATTGATATGAATCTATGCTAATATGAAATTGATATGCTATGAATGCTATTGAAAATTGATATGCAATGCTAATCTAACAATGATATGCAATATGAATGCAAAAATAAGATTGATCCCACAAAGATGTCGATTCCTCAAGAGCTTTGATTCTTCAATTCCAATTCTCCAGCGTGATTGTGCAAAAATATGAGATGCTTGGATGCAAATTTGAGAGATGATTCAGAGATGAATTATGAAGAGCTAAGCCTTGGTTTTATAGAAATCCAGGGCTTTGGAGGTGCATGGAAAAAACCATAAATCACTCAAATTAACTCAACTTGATTTTTGAGTTATCTGATAATAAAGACAATTAACTCACAAAAACATGCAAAAGCTAAGTTTTCACTCAAAATAAAGTTTAGCTTTAATTGATAATTGATAGTTGTCTGCTTTTATGATTGTGCATGTTTTATTTATGAATTAATTTAATAATAAAGTGATTTATTCTCAACTTAACTGATTTTTGAAATAAAATAATTAATTTATGGGTTAATTAACTATTTTACCAAACTTTTATTAAAAATTATATTATTAAATAATGACAACTCGCTTTAATTAATTAAATAAGAATTTAATCAATTATTCATATGATATTAGATTTATTGTCAAAATTAAATAATACAATTAATAATAGATAGAATTAAATTTAATTACACAATTAAGTGGCAAATATTAAATCTAATTAATTAAATATGAAAATATTCAATTAATCAAACTTTAGGATAAATGTGATTTATTGCCAAATAATTATAAAATTAAAGATAATTATGATGATTAGGAATATTACTAGGAATATTCCCCGATGCAGAATTTAAGATAATCAATTAGATTTGATGATGTTCAGATGTGCCTTAGGTTAGGACTTCGATGTCGATTTTGTTCGATTTGTCGATGTAGGAGGTTAATGAACTTATAGCCCATTTTTGGGGTATTACAAAAGGTACTTTAATTATTTTTTTGTTGATGCTTACTCAAGAATGATGTGGGTTGCGTTCTTAAAGGATAAATTTGAAGCATTTGAGAAGTTCAAAGTATTCAAAACTAAGGTAGAAAATGAGTTCGGATTGAAGATAAAAATGCCTGGGATTAGATAGAGGAGGAGAATTCACCTCTGACAGATTTTATGAGTACTATGAAGAATATGGGATAAAGAGACAGTTAAGTGCACCTAGAACCCCTCAGCAGAATGGAATTGTAGAAAGAAGGAATAGGATCATACTTGACATAGTGTGCACCATCATGATTGAAGGAAAGGTCACACACACCTATTGGAGAGATGTGGTCAATACTGCAGTCTATACTATCAATAGAATTCAATTGAGGCCAGGCATAGATAAGACACCTTATGAGCTATGGTTTGGGAATGTACCTAAAGTCAAATACTTCAGAATCTTTGGAATCAAGTGCTACATCAAGGGAGATGAAGCAATTGGAAAGTTTGATGAAAGACGTGATGAAGGTATTTTTATTGGTTACTCTACTAAAAGAAAAGCTTATAAATATTTTAATTTGAGATTGAAGAAGATCATTGAGAGTTCTCATGTTAAGATTGATGAGAAGTTTATGATTCAAGAAGATATCATGATTATGCACCTATGATTGAAGAAGAACCTATACCTGCCACTAGAGAAACATTTTTTAATGAAATGTTTGATAGCATTGATGTATTATCCAATGACCCTGAAACTAGTGAAGAAGAATCACAGAAGTCAAATGAGAGAGTCACACCTAATGTTCCTAAATTCACATCTAGATATCATTCAAAGAAAGACATCAATTGAGATCATAATAGTAAAGTCATGACAAGATCAAAAGAAAAGAGTTCCATAGCAAACCAAGTGGATATTCAGAAATAAGATGAATAATGGAACAGTGGTAAGAAACAAAGAAAGACTAGTATGCAAAGGATATGTGCAAAGAGAAGGAATTGATTATTCAAATACATTTTCCCCTGTAAGCAGATTGGAAGTCATAAAGTTATTTCTAGCCTATGCTACATTCAAATACTTTAAGGTATACCAGATGGATGTCAAGTCAGCATTCCTAAATGGAGAGTTAAAGGAAGAAGTATACATAGAGAAGCCTGAAGGATTTACTTTATCAAACAGACCTGATATGGTATGCAGATTAAAGAAAGCCCTCTATGGACTTAAGCAAGCCCCTAGAGCTTGGTATGAAAGACTTGATTGTTACTTGACTAAGATTGGATTCAAGAAAGGAGCAATAGATTGTAACTTATTCATAAGAGAAACACCTGATGGACTATTGTTAGTTACTATTATTTTTTATGACATTATCTTTGGTGGTAATGACAAGATTAGTGCAAAATTTTCTAAAGAGATGCAGAGCGAATTTGAAATGAGCATGATAGGACCTATCAAGTAATTTTTGGGACTAAATGTGCAGCAGACAGACAAAGTTATTTTCATTAATTAGGCTAAATATGTGAAAGAAATATTGAAGAAGTTCAAGATGGATGATTGCAAGCCAGTAAGTACCCCTATGATAGTAGGATGCAAGCTTTCAAAAGAAGATGATTCAGCAGCACTAGACATGACCTTGTATAAGTCTATGATTGGTAAACTAATCTATCTTACTCAATCTAGACCTAACATTTCCAATGTAGTTGGTATTGTTGGAAGATTTGCAATAGATCCTAAACAAAGTCATCGTATGGTAGTAAAGAGGATATTTAGATACTTGAGAGGAACTCTAGACCATGGTTTATGGTATCCTAATTCAAAAAATGTAGAGCTTCATGTGTATACAGATGCAAATTGGGTAGGTTGCATGGATGATAGAAAGAATACCTCAAGAGGAGCAATATTTCTTGGAAATAGACTTGTTACTTGGACAAGTAAGAAGAAAAATTTATTTCTCAGTCCATAGTAGAAGCAAAGTATGTTGCAGCAGCATTAAATTGCTCTACAATTGTGTGGATCAAACAGATGATAAAATATTTTGGTATTCAGATTGATTATCCTATTTTTATTCATTGTGATAATAATAGCACAATCAATATGTCAAATAACTCTATGATGCATGCAAAGACAAAACATATTAAGATAAAATATCACTTCCTAAGAGAGAAAGTAGCAGAGAAAGAAGTAAAATTGGACCATGTGAGCACAAAAGATCTGCTAGTAGACATATTCACAAAGCCTTTACCTAAGGATACTTTTGAGTATCTTGGGGAGAAGCTGGGAGTAATTCCCTTCTCTGAATCTAATTAGAGTTTGCAGAAGTGCATCAGTCCTCAGTGACTGATGAATGGTTGACTACTCTACTTCAGGAGTAGTACCCATGCTTAATTGTTTGGCGCCCTTTTCCATTAATGTCAAAGGGGGAGTAAGTATATAGTCATGAAAAACAAAATAGTAAGAGATGGAGGATTCATCCTTGGGGAAGTTTTGTTGAGGAAATGGAGAATGTTATAAAAGAATTGCAAAAAGGGGGAGCAAGTATTTAGCAAGAAGAAACAAAATAGTAAGAGATGGAGGATTCGTCCTTGGGGGAGTTTTGTTAAGGAAATGGAGAATATTATAAAATAATTGTACATTTGGATTGGTGGTGTTTTTCATTCCATATGTTACCATTAATGCCAAAGGGGGAGATTGTTGGAGATTTGCGAGCAAGCCAAAGTGTTGACTGTATGTTTGTCATTGATGACAACATATGGTAAGCAGCGTGTGTGGAAGCCTGATGGAGAGATCCTTGAGTATATTTTTCCTAGATATGTTATCAGGATGATATCATAGACACAAAGGTTGATTCTGAGTGAAGATAGTAATACAATTGTTTGTATCAGTGAGTGTTCCTGACAGGTCCTAGGAAGAGTTCTATATGTGATTTACAGTATGGTTGTAATGAAGCCTTGTGCATTTATATGTATGTTGTAGACATGTGTATGATGCTATGTTCATGGATGCAGAGTTAGATATGTAGTACAAGTTGAGTTATGAAGTCTCTAGTTGACAGTTACAGTTTCCTGAGTTTATCTGGTAAAGCTGACAGTGTTTATATTGTTGTAGTAGTTGCGCCTATCATTTTGATATGTGTGTTTGAATTAGTATTTGGAAGAGAGTTAAGAATGTTTGGTTAAGAGTGCATGATGTAATTCCGCATGAGAAGAAAGTATTGGTTAATTTGGTGGGGCCGACAGTGTGAAGCGACACGTCTACTCATATTGAGTTGCGCAGTCCTAATTTGTGTTGCGTTCTTAGTACAGCCAACTGATATGTTATTGGAGAGTTCTATTGCTTCTCTAATATGATTTCAAGAGGGTTCTAATAGGCCAACTTGATTATATCATTTAGAGGAATATATTTATAGGCAGTCATTTGTGATTGCTAAGTATGCTAGATAGTTGAAAGATAAGAGCAGAGAAGAAGGTGTGAAGTATTGAGCCATAAGAAGAAGGTCTATGTCACAAAGTAAAGAGTGTATGCTATTGATTGGAACCGATCAAGATAGCAGGTCTAACTCGCAGCTCACCAAGATCCAAATATAGTGTACATCTGTTAAACAGAAGGTTGCAGCCTTCACCCCTTTGAGCATTGTGCTCCCAGATAGTGTTTCCTCACCCCTAACAGGGTTAATTGTAAAAGACTCCTAATAGAGTCTGACCTTTGACCAGGTCACTGTACTTAATGCATTGTAAAGATCAACTCCTAATAGGGTTGTAAGATCTTCTAACAAGGATCATTATACTCTAGTGCAGTTCATAGTGGGTGCTAATTCCCACCAGGTTTTTTACCTATTTGGGTTTCCCTATAACCAAAATTGTGGTTTTGTGTTAAGTGTTCTCATATTGTGTTTATGTTTAATGTTCTTCTATACTTAATTGGATAAAGAATTGAATCTTGTAGATAATTTATTCACCCCCCCCGCCCCCCCTCTCAGTTATCTCTTGGGACTATTCCTAACACAAGTTACATAAGAAATGAAATTTTGTGTAACTAGAAAAAATTACTGAAATTTTATTCAAATTCACAACAATGGAAAGAAACAATAAAAAAAATTAAGGAAAAAAGTGTTTTGAGCTAGCTAGATAGCTTTTTTACTTGTTACAACTTTGTAGCTAGTTATTAACTGGCCTGGAGAATTTGAATTGTGAGTTAATGATTAATGCACAAAATTTTTAAATTGTGATTGTAAGGCTCTTTCCTTTCTTTTGGCTCTTTTTTTTATAGCTACAAGGAGATCATGGCCTTCTTTACTATGATTAGTTTTTCCATATAAAAGAAACAGTTTTAGTCATAAGATACCCTAGTTAGTTGCAAGATTTTGGCTTTTGCGGTCGTTATGAAAAATCCCTTTCCAGACTATAGAAAGATGCCCAAAGAAGGGATTTAGTAGAAAATTTGAAGAGTAACTGAAATAGAATTAGAAAATATTATTAACCTGTATTCCAAGAATATGGATTTAATGCGATGATATCATATTCTTCTACTTTAAATGAGCCCAATGTAAATATTGCACCATAGCCAACAGATGAGCAGCTAGGTCCTACAAGGGTTACAATGGCCCCAATTTAATTTTTAAGAAAAATAAAAACCTGATTATTAGAAAATAAAAAATTGAACCTATTTGAATTAGTAAGATTATTTGAATTAGTAGGATTTTTTTTATGGCTTTGAAAAAATAGTTAAATAAATCCTTCCTCTCATTAATGGTTCCATACCTAGCATATCGAGTGGAGAATTTTTTGGAAGCAACCAAAGAAGAGAAGCAAAATTTCTGGAGGCGATGAGAGAAGCTACACACACAGGTGTAATATCCAAACATTAGAATATTTTTTGCTACAACAATTTGTACGTATCTATAATCATCATAGTATCCCCTAAAGGAGGACCTCATCAAGAAAGAGGGGTACTTCTAAACTGAATTTGACAATCTTTATTTTTTATTTTTTTGCACCAAGCCATTTTATATTTAAGAGAAATTTGCAATTGAAGGAGAAAAGGATTTTAGAATTTTCTCATTTTAGCCATCGAGTTCCAACCATTCTATTGATACTCCATATAAATTCTATAAGTATACTTTAAATGTGATGGTATTTCTATGCAAATAAATCAAATTAGTCAACTGAGATTGGGAGTTTTATGTCTTTATCAAAGGGATAAGTTGTGACCATATGAAAAATAATTTTGGATGCATGCTTCATATTCTTTCATTACATAAGCAACAATTTTAGAAGCCCTTTTACCTTTGTTTGAAATTCCTTCTCACAGTGGTCAAATAATGGATTGAGCACTTTGATAGAAAAATTTTCCCAGATGGGAAGGTAGCTTGTAAATGGAACCAAAGGCCCCCAACTCCCAGTAAATTTGTGAAGCCTGTAGTAGCTCTTTACAATTCCCCATTACATTTCAAATCGTCGATTAAAATTTCTCTTGGAACAAAATTTTCAAAAACATTTTATTGAAAATAATGCACGAATATTCCCATGGAAAACATTGTGGCAATACTACACACTACAAACAACTTCTATCTTTATATCCATATGCCTCCAGCCCCAGTGCAAGCTCTCTGATCTGGTCTGCCAAATTTGCAGGAAAAATCTCTAACCACTCCTCAAGAAAGCCAAGAAAAATCTTTAACCACTCCTCATGGATGCTTCCAGAACAAGCCTTTAAAAACATTAGAAACCAAAAAAAATATTTTCTTGTGCTGCTTTGTATTGTTGATTGGACAATTTTTTTGAATTTGTGAATGAGAAAATAATTAAACCCTCGGGAAAAATTTGAACAACCAATAAAAAATTAAAATTAAAATTAAACAACTGTCAAACATTAGAAATCATGTTTAATTTTTTTTGTAATGCACAATTTTCAAGACAAACTAATACCAAGAATTCTATCGAAAACATTACTCTGTGCCTATATAGACAGGACTAAAAAATGAAAAAAGTTAAAATCATATTTTTTCACAACTTGGTGCAAAATGCTAGCTTTTGGTGAAGAGGTAGCTTTAAGTTCTTGTCCTTAATCAATATTAAATTCTTTTTATTATAGTTATGGACTCTTTTAATTCAAGGTAATAGTGATTTTAGAATGGTGTAAGTGAATTTATTAAAATCACTATTACCTTGTATAAGTCAATGTGTGTGAGAAACCTAAATCAAAGCACTATTACACATGACACTCATATAAATGATGATGATATGAGCACACTACTAAACTTAGATGTGACTTGACATGATCTATTAATCAATGCCAAGATAATTTAATGTGTCCCATGACTTCTAATTTGTGCAAGCACTACCACAAAAACTTTAAGAATGGTTTTGAACGTCATAATGCTATAATCATTACTAAGCCAACAATTCATTACATACGGGGTAGAGATTTGTAACATCACTGGACGTGCTCAATAAACTCGTGGATGTATCTCTCTTGGATTTCCTCTTCCCCAAACAACCTCTCCTTTACCTTATCCATATTCTCCGCCACACGTCGTCCCTCCTCGCCCACCATTGTTTCCCTCACACACCGCCTAATTTCATCCGCTCTGAAACTCCCATCTTCTTCCCTACCAATCTCCATCCCAATTTGGAGCTCCTCCGCCAACAGCCGGGCATCGAGTCCCTGATTAATAAGCATCGGCAGCGCTATTATCTTCACCCCAAATCTCATCGCTTCCAATACAGAGCTCCACCCGCAGTGGCTCACAAACCCCCCAGTCGAAGGATGGCAAAGAATCTGCTGCTGCGGAGCCCACTCACACCACACCACGCCCCTCTCCCTCGTGCGTTCCTCGAACCCCTCCGGCAGCAACGCCCTCGCTCTCTCTTCTGCTGATGACGTGGAATCGTGATTGTAGCGAGGAGAGCGCAGAACCCACAGAAATGGGACATGGCTCTCCTCCAGTCCCTTTGCCAGCTCAGCAACCTGCTCCTTGGACAGAAAACATTCGCTTCCAAAAGACACGTAAACAACAGAAGCCGGCGGGTGATTGTCCAGCCATATCAGGCACTCGTTCTGTTCGACGGCCGAAATTGAGCTCGTCTCGGGTATTAGAAGACCGACAGGAATGACACGCTTCCTGTGCTCCAACTCCAGATAATGAAGATACTTGCTCTCCAATTCAAAGCATGATCTGACGAGCATTAGCTTACACGCCTCCACGGATTTGTAAAAACGATCAACAACTTTGACATCTTCTCCACCGTGGGTATTGTACGCAGGTAAGATTGAGCTCGCTTCAAATCGTTTGAAAGCTACGATAGACGATGGAAAACCCGGCGGCGGCGCGAGCAGATCTTCTACAGTGGTTTCACTTGGCTTGTTTCTGCTTGGGACTAGCAAGTAACCAGCGGTGGCGGCACTGAAAATGCAGAAATAAATGGCCGGGATACCGAGCCGGGCGGCTACAGTGGCGGCCCAGTGCTGCGAAAAATCATGAATTACATAGTCTGGTTGAATCCGCCGCAGAAGCTGCTCAAAGGGTTTCTCGAGGCCGTCGAGAGCTGTCTTCAATAGATCTGCCATTTCGAGGGGAATATCGGCGGTGTTGTCGGCGGAAGGAGGCAGACCCTCCACAGATGGCAGAGGCAGCTCCTCCATTTCGATTTTCCCCACCCATTTTTTATTTAGCGAGGAATTAATCTTTGAAACATTGCCCGGGGTGGAGAGAAAGGAGACCTTCAATCCGTGATCTGCAAGTCTTTTGGATAAGTCGAGGAAAGGAGAGCTGTGGCCCTGCGCCAGCCATGGAAACATCAATACATGAAGGGCTCTGTCCATTTTCAGTGAGCCTCACAAAATGATTCTCGTTATCTTTTAAGATTAAACTCTTGCGCGCAGTTAATGATTTTCCACGACGCTGCTTACGTAGCTGTGTTGATGCCAGCATCAACGCGAAAACCTACTAATTTGAAGCTGATAGGTTGGAGAATAAGGTGCATCCTCGTGTCTGGTTTGTAAGAACCTACCGACTTGTGTGAATGATATGAATCCTGGACCACAATTTAAACGTACTGATTTGGATGCAATATCAATCCCCTTTGCAAAAGCGTACTAATTTGATTAATATGATTTATGAACCAGTGTCATCTAGTGGTGAGACTTGTTTTATATGATCTATGAACCACAGTAATCTAGTGGTGAAATTTGTTGTAGCTTCTCTTTTCTTCGCATTGTCTATGCAGGGGCTAAAATGCATCTGATTAGACAATTTATTTGTATTTATTAATTATTTGAAAATTACAGTACAAAGTTTTTGTAAATTTTAATTTATTTAAAAAATACAAAAAAAATGTCTAATTAGGTGCATTTTGGCCCCTACATAGCCAAAACCTCTTTCTTTCTCCACCTTACGAAATTATTTTTACCTTTCTAATATTATCATCTTTACGTCAAAGGATAAATTAATAATATCTACCAAACTTTTTCTCTATCAATTGTGGGCCCCACTTTTGTTCTCCCATTTCTTTTGTTTAAATGGAATGCCAAAAAAAACAAATGTTGTCTCATGTCTTTTGCCAAAATTATTGAGTGCTTGAAGGTTTTTGCAGATTTGACTTTTTACATAAAGTTTGAATACTTAAAAAGAATGTGTTTCGCCTATTTCTAAAATTATAAATAAAATATACAGGTAATTATAATAAACTTTATAAACTATAAATTAAATTATATTTAACTTTCAAATTGAATTATATTGATTATTTAAATAATTTTATGATTATATTCAATTATATATCTAGAATTTTTAATAGATTATCTTTAAAGTTTTGATCATTGTGTATTCCAATATATGTGTAATGTTTCGTCAAGGAACCCTCGACACAAAGACATAAAACTCAACAAACATGCAATTTTTTTTCTAAACAATACTACACAATGTATTAAATTAAGCATCACACCATCATAATGTTTGTTATATCTAATTTAGAAAAAAAGAGGATAAAGATTATACCTAATGTTATGTTTAATTAACAAATACATATCACTACATACTTGAGTTGTGCTTTCTTGTTTCGTCACCATGTCCCAATACCTGCATCTGGACACATGTCTTCACAACTAGGTGCATGTCATAAGAGTCATCAAAACATAAATATATGATCATAAATATAAATTTTCTTAGTAACTTATCTAGACGATTGCAAAAGAAAAAACAACAAATCGTAAGGGGTTAGATCTAAATCTCAAGGGGCTCATCTCTACTAGACTTGCCTACATCACACACAAAGACTTTATTGCTTGACTATTTAATCTGGAACCACAATGAACTGGGTTTTCCACAACAAGGGTACATAATATATCATATGATTATTATAAAAAATAGGTGGGTGCAACCCCTATCTAGGGAAAAGTCCCCCTAGAGATAATTTTTCACATCAATTGCTACCCACTGGAAAAGAAGAGATGAAAACTAGGTCAAGATTATACTATACAATTACATTTGCAGGGAGTCTTTTGGGCCATTAATTGGGAAATGAACAATTCCTTATCTACCTATAACCTAAACCACAATTTCATCCTCTTCCATCTTACCAATGGTGCATTTGATTACAATAACCAGTTATGTTACCTTTTGCACAAAAGTAGTAATATTCTCATCTTCGCTCATCCTCAGATTCTCAAGCTTTACTTTCAGACTTTGTAGCTTTCCTTTCTTCACATGGACATCTCATTTATGTATACCTTCTAACTTTTTCCATATCTCCTATGTTGTAGTAAACTCTATGACATCAATATACTTTGCATCAGTTAATGTACCGTACAAGGCTTCCTTGGCTCTCATGTTGCAATAATACTCCTTCTCATCAGCAATAGCATTAGAAAGATCTGTAGGTGGTGGTAGTCTTTCTTTGTCACTTCCCAATATTCTAATCCTATGCATATCAAATGTGTTAGCATTATGCCTTTCCAAGCTCCATAGTTGGTTCCATCAAACTTCAAACTATCCTTAAAATTCGTCATGAATCTCCTCAAGTGGTCAAGCTTCCAAAACAAGAACAAGCTTTGCTACCAATTGTTTGAAATGATGCAAACTCACACAATTGAGAGGGAGGAGGGTGGGTGAATCAGTTGTGTCCACAAACTTAATCTCTTAACCAACTTATAAACTTTGACACTTAGAACTGAAACATAAGCAATATAGCATAAGAGAAAATAACACCATTACACATCACACTAATTTTTTTTATTGTGGAAACCCTGCTAGGGGAAAAACCACGGTGGGGATCAAGCCCACAAGATATTGTACTAGCACAAGAACCTTGTTAAAGGTACAAAGGGAATGCACATGCATTCAGGCTCTTTGCCTAGAGCTCATTGCTCAAAAAAAAAAGGGCAACAAACCTTAAGGAAACAACCATGATATTACAACAAGGGAAACAACCCAAGGTGGACTACAATCCACTATGGACAATAATCCACCGAATTATGAACATATAGATAGCATCTAATATGCCATTATAGTTCTAATGAAGTACAATATAAAAATCAATAGATTCCACTCATACCTCTACTCAACGTCATTGATATACCATATTTTCACTTTACACATACGCCACGCACATCATACATCCAACCAACACACTTCACATTCATAAATCATTACAACTTTATACTTATCTGATCAACTTATTCCACAAGGTCATCCCATTCCACCTTCATTACAAATATTTAATGATTACATAATACTCAATGATCTGATCCAAAACATGTCACTAGGGACATAGCTAGGACCCAAAAGAACATCCTCAAACATGCCACAATCCTTAGATCATACCACAAATCTTCACAACATGCTATCACACCAATTTGACAAAGAACAATAGGAAACACCAACACGATACACCGAACCACCAAATCCGATAACATAGCCCAATGCAATCTAGCAACACAAATAAGACATGATCTAGAAACATCAGCAAGCAACTCGGAATAGCATGGCAGTAATAAAACATCTCTGACTCAAAATCCATGAACATCTCTGTACTATTCTTTCAAGAACACTAAACAATAACCTATGTCAATCAAGAAGAATATATTTCCAGCAACTAAATCATTAACTACTTGAGCTAAGGATACACATCCATGTCCTAAACACACCAACAAGTTAGCAACCAAAGATATTGCAGAACTTAGGCACACTGATCAAAAAACTGCAGCATTGTCTCAATGATAACACCAAAAAATTATCTCTGATAAATCATCTATAACTTACTCCAAACATACAACGATCATTTCCAACTTAACCAAGATAAATTAAAAACACACCTCAACATATTGAAATATCGCAACATCTGAAACTCACTACAAACTCTCTAACCAATCACAATACTTCATTGTATAAACTAAGAACATTGTCCAAACTAATGTAATATGTTGACATCAATGAAAAAACATCAATGTCAACACATATATGCAATGTATCCCAACAATAGGAACAAACATGATCACATAAGTTTGTAAGTAATATTGTGTAGGTATTTGTCAAGTTTCCAAAAAAAACACACTCACAGTCTTACAAGATAGTTATCAACAAAAACTATTATTGATAACTAAGTCTATGCATGACTACCTTTCTAGTATTAGTATCACAAAGAATTTAATTGAATATTTTCTCATCATGAGTCATATAAAGAAACACAGAGTCACAATATTTATTTTCAAGTAATTCTTTCACAAAACATTTTCTATATGTGAAGAAAATAACTTAGACCTCTGTAAACTAATCATAACTACTTTCTAAAAATACAATGATCACATGTCTATGTTTGGGGAAGATAAGCTATGATAAGATGATCAACATCAAAGATAAATAAATGAAAATGTCTTCATCTAATATGACATTTTTTGCATTGCTTATGTCACATTGTTTATGAATGATAAGTATGAACAAGCCATCACTTTAATGATCTTCTAACTTGTGGAATTTTTAATTGATTTTTCTGATTGGAATAAATAGCATTATATGCTTTCACTATTTATGTTGGCTAAGGTGTCAGTGAGTGAAAAGAGCACTCTTATATAATCAAGCACACCCTTTTAACTCAT
>BSBK01001342.1:2380000-2537500 GCA_027943335.1 Chamaecyparis obtusa | reverse complement strand
GTTGACTTGATTGCATTACATGAGTTTTTTATGTATTAAAGATCAGAACTGAACAAGTTTATGTGGTCGGTAATTGAAGATTTATGTATACATTGAGCTAGTGTAGTGTATACCAATTATAGTATTAATAGAGAAGGTATTCACTGACACATTCTGGTATTGATCGAGTGAAATAAACAATTAAAGTTTATAATAGCTGACTGAATTGATGAGATGGACAATTGCTTATGATTCTGAGGTAGAAGATAAAGTTTGTTATGATAATCTAATGACTTACAAAATTCAAGATTGATCAGATGAAGAAGAATGAAACGTGTTAAAGACACAACTATGAAGGAAGGTTAAAGTGATAAAATGAACTATAAAGATTAAGAGGCAAAATCTAATGGATGAAAAGAAAATGGTTTATGTTGCCTATTTAAAGAGACACGGGATTCATTATTGAGTCTGGGTTAATTGACACTACAGGAGAATTTGTGTGAAAGGACTATTTTCATGCACCGCTGATCAGACTGGTTGAAGATAGAATCGAGTTGAACTGTAGACATTACTGAGCGTCAAAGAATTATTCACTGAGTGGAATAAGTTGGGATGTGAAGAATTGAATTGATTATTGATCAAAGGAGGTATTTTGAGCTTAGAATAGATCTAAAAATCTACAAATCTTAGTTGTATTTGAATCAGATCATTACTATATCAGATTAACCATTGTTATAGTTAAATATCTTAACCGAGTGGACTTAACAGTCTTTTTGTATTTCAATAGGACATTCAATGAATGTTGATTATTTTCTTGTTGACCCCATAGTGAATGTTGGTCAAGGGAGAGATGTTAGTGATAAATCCTCTAACCAGGTCACACCTTACAGTGTGTTTCGTAACCTTTGACAGGGTCGGCTCCTAACCGAGCTCACTTCAAAAGAGTGAATTAGTTTGGGTTATCGATCCGAGGTGGTTTTTCCCCTAACAAGGTTTCCACATTAAAAATATTTATGTTATGTATATTTGATGTGATTGAATTGTTATTTTACTTTACACATTTCATATCTAGTCAAATCGGTAAATACAATATTGAATTTGTTGTCAATCGGTAGATGAAGATAAATTTATTATTAATAGCTTACCGAGTTGATAATTTGATTGAAAAGTTTGAATATATATATATATATACACACATCTGGGAGATTTGAAACTGTAGGATAACTGGAATTAACTGATTCACCCCCGCCCCGCCCCCCCCCCCCTCTCAATTATCTAACAATTGGTATCAGAGTATTGGTTGCTTGGAAGGAAAGTTTGAAGGACTTAAGCCAAAGATCACAAGATGTATAAGAGAGAGGTGCCAAAGCTGAATCAAGACAACTTCTCAACATGGTAAAGCAGAATGAAGCTGCATATATCTAGAATTGGAGAATCTATAGCATTTTACTTGAGCAATGATTACATTCAACTAAATGGACCTTTGACTATTAATTAGTTGAGAGATAGACATGGACATAGTATGGAAATGATATAGATTGTTGTTGCCTTATCAAATGCTAAATTTGAAGATATCAAGACATGCACTTCTTCCAAAGAAATGTCGTATAAACTTGAACTAGTTCACAAAGGAGATGAGAATGTGCTAAGGGAAAAAGCTAAGAGTCTTAAAGGAAAGTTTGATGACATGAAGATGAAAGAAGGAGAAAATATTTCACAGTACAACAACTGAATTAAGGAGATTGTCAATGCTATCCGAGGAGGAGGAGGTGTTAATGATGAAGACACTGTTGTGAGTAAAATTCTTAGAACCTTGATGCCTATCTATGCTATTAGAATCTCTGCAATCCATGAAATGCGATCAGTCCTAGGTAACACTCTTACACTTGATAGCCTAATCGGTAAATTGACTACTTTTGAGTTGAATAACTCTGAGAATAGTATTGTTCCAAATGTTGAATTTGCATTTATGTCATCCTTAAAAATTGGTAAATCAAGCAGTAAACACATGATAAGAAATGAGAGTGATAGTGACAGTGATGAGGATGAACTCGATGACCTTGAAGTTTTAATTGCTAGAAGACTGTAGAAAGGTAAAGGAAGATACAAAGGGAAATTACCTTTAGTATGCTTTAACTATAAAGAGATTAGTCACATTGCAGCTAGATGTCTTGAGAGGAAAGAAGATGACAAAGACAATGAAAGATCTAGTGAGAGAAAGTTTGACAGAAGAGATAACTGAGATCATAGAGGCAACCGATGGTATGACAGAAGAAGCAACCGAGACTAAAAAGATAAAGGCAAGAAAGCATGTTACCTTGTTAAAGATGATGATGACACCGACTCCAACAATGATGAAGACATTGAGGTGGTATTTGTAGCTTTGAAAGAAGAAGAAGAAAGGTATGTTGAAACAACACTTATTTCTATAGTTAGAAAGAATGATACATGGATTATTGATAGTGGTTGTACACATCATATGACTAGTGATGAAGAAAAATTTGAATACCTTGAACATTATAATGGTGGATCTATTAAAATAGGAAATGATACACCTTGTCTAGTAAAAGGAAAATGATGTATCTTTTTGAACAATAAGATTAGATGTGAGAATGCATGTTGGGTGAAGGGACTTAACTATAATCTGTTGAGTGTAGCACAACTGAATAACTCAGGTCACTGAGTTGCATTTGAAAATAGAAAGGTGAAAATCTATGACGAAATTGGAAAGTTGGTCGGTATTGGTGAACAATCAAAAGGTAATCTATTCTATCTTGACAATGTTGAAACTTCTTGTTTATTGGCTAGAACTGAAGATGTGTGGTTATGACACAAAAGGTTATGTCATGTGAATTTTGACAACATGGTTAAAATAAGTAAGAAAATAAAAGTTAGAGGCTTACTGAGCTTATCTAAACTTGACCATGTCATGTGTAAACAATATCAAATGGGAAAAATGTCAAAATATAGTTTCAAGAGAAAGAACTATTCATCTAAAGATATTTTTGAGTTGGTTCGCACCGACTTGTGTGGTGCTATGAGAACTTGAAGTTATTATGGTGATAGATATTTTATCTTATTTGTTGATGACTACTCTAGGATGATGACTGTTATGTTTTTGAAAGAAAAATTTGAAGCTTTCAAGATGTTCAAATGGTACAAAGCTAAAGTGGAAAAAGAAAGTTGAAAAGAATTAAAATGCTTGAGATCAGATAGAGGTGGTGAGTTTATTTCTGATGAGTTCACTAACTTTTTTAATGAGCATGGAATTAAAAGACAAGTTTTTGCACCGAGAACACCATAACAGAGTGGAATTATTAAAAGGAGGAATAGATCCATAGTTGATTATGCTAGAACATTGATGATTAAAAAAGATGTTGGACAAATGTACTGGAGAGAAGTTGTTTACACTATTGTATGCACATTGAACTGAGTATAGCTAAGGAAAGATTCAAATAAGACACCCTATGAATTATGGTATGGGTACACACTAAATGTAAGTTATTTTAGAATATTTGGAAGTAGATGTTACATTCTGAAAGAGAATAGAAATGGAAAATTTGATTCAAAAGGTGATGAAGGAATATTCTTAGGATACTCTACTAAAAGCAAAGCTTACAAATGTTTGAATAAGGTTTCTAATAAAATGATTGAAAGTGCAAATGTGAGAGTTGATGATTTTGTTGAGAAAAAAGATGAAGAAAGCAAAAAGGATCTAGAAGACTATAGTAGATTCACATACATTGAGCAACCTAACATTCTACCCAAGCAACAGGCTGAAATTAATGAGTAATGGGATAATGACACCAAGCATCAGCCTATAGAGACTGAGAATCAGGAAATAGTTACCGAGGAAGATCTTGATCCTACACTGAATGATGAACAAATAAGAGAGCAAGTGTTAGCAAAATTTGTGAGGAGACATCATCCACAAAATTAGATTATTAGTGATAAGCAAGCTGGCATGATGACATGAAGTAAGTTGAGAAATACCACATGTTTAGTTTGTGAATTTGAACCTAAAAATGTTAAGGATGCACTTGAGAATGATGAATGGATTAAAGCAATGAATGAGGAAATTAAGAAAATACTGAAGAAAAAAACATGGACATTGGTACCGAGACTGAATGATAGGAATGTTATTGGAACCAAATGGACATTCAGAAATAAGTTGAATGAGAATGGTGAAGTCACTAGGAATAAGACAATACTTGTATGTAAACGGTATGCACAAGAAGAAGGTATCGATTATGGTGAGACTTTTGCACCAGTTGCCAAGCTTGAAGGAGTTAGAATATTGCTTGCATATGCTGCCTACAAAGGATTCAAACTATATCAAATGGATGTCAAATCTGCATTTTTGAATGGAATACTTGAGGAAGAGGTATACATTGAACAACCTGAAGGTTTTGTTGATGTTGTAAATAATAAAAAATGATAAGGCGTTGGTTGTTGTTGATTGTTGATTATGTTCACCAACATGTAAATAATATCCTTTACATATAGAAGAATTGGGGAAGGTAAGATTCTCTTCTTAACCCCAAATTCCCAAAGGAAAGATCCAAATTAATTAACCACAAGAAAATGGTCAATGCATAAATGAATCAATCAATTAGTAATAAGAAGAAAGAGGAAAACCTTAGATTCTATTTCGGAAGAGAGTATTAAAATCATAATTGAAATGAATTTAAGACAAATACTAACCTCAAAGTATAGCAGATCTGGAAATTGTTGTTTTCTGGTGTTTGTACTGAGTTTCTAGAAATTCTGCTACTGAATCTAGAACACAAACACAGAGACAGAGAAAACCTAGAAATCTTTTTCTTTTCTGAGCTAGGTCAACCTTGACCCAAATACGGGGGTGCAATCATGCCCCTTTATGTGGACCTTGACCTACATTGCTTCGACAAGAATTCTGTTCGTAGATCCTGAAAGTTTGCTGAAAAGAATATCTAAATCTGCTATGTAATTCATTGTTTCACATCTGCACCTACAAGAAAAATGGTTTTGTTATTTGGATGAGGGGTTTACCTTGGTCAAACCCTAGTTTTGGAATTAACCTTGAAATTAAAATTGCAGTAATAAATAAAGTAAATAGAACAATTCACCTTGCTTATGTTGAAACCCTTGTGGAGGATTCAAATCCTTGAATCCACAAGTATGGATGCTCCAAATGGATGTAGGATGTAGGATGTATCAAATCAATTGCATTTAGATCTTCAATGCCAATCTTGAATGGATCTTGGAATATGAAGAATCTTGAATGGATATGGATGGAGAAATCTTCAACAAGAGGGCTCCATAGAGCTTGAATCCTTCAATGGCTACCAATGGATCTTGGAATATGAAGAATCTTGAATGGATATGGATGGAGAAATCTTCAACAAGAGGGCTCCATAGAGCTTGAATCCTTCAATGGCTACCAATGGATCTCCTTAATGAATTGAATCTTGAATGCTTGAATTCTTTAATTCTTTAATGCTTGAATGCTCACTTTGATAACTTATGCATAAATGATCCTCCTTTTCTTTCTCTTTCTTTCTCCCCCTTTAAAATGAGAGGAGAAGGCTTCCTTAAATACTAGTCTAGGACACCAACTTCTAGAGAGGCCGACATATGAGAAAAAAATTCCCATTAGGCTCATACCCTTAGAAGTGGACCTAAATTGAATTCCTTTTAAGAGTCATCATTTCGAAGCCAAAAGCTGCTGACCCGGAAGTGGGAAAAAATTCTTTCCAAACCCCGACATCCAAAAATCTTCAGAATTTGAAATTTAGACCCTAGGTCAGGGTCAAGGTTGACCTTGAACCTAAGATCAAGCACCTCAAAATCATAGAGCAAGATACTAGAAATAGGTAGGAAAGAAGTGGAAAATAGGGCAGGACAGGGGAAAAAACTAGATCCAAGTCAAAGACCCATTCAAGGCGTTTGACATGACCCCAAACCACTTACTCAGAGGGATAAACTAGTCCTAAATGGAAGTGCTTCCATTTTACGATGATACATTTAGCCCCCACTTTAGCAAGATTATGGACTTCATGCAAACTCTTGGTAAAGGATATCACAAAGAAAAAGAAAATTCTTATTGAAATCAAAGGGACAAAGCAATCCTCGATCACCCAGGGACTCAAGTCTTTGTCAACCCCAAGATTACAATAAGAGATACATCACTAGAAAAAAGAGAGAAGAGGGTGTGATTACCTCACCCAATGACAACTTATGTCCCATTGTGAATCACACAAGGAAACAGTGCAAATGGAAAGATGGATTTGAACTACCTAGTGAATGTGGCTACTCACTAGTCAACCCATCAAGAATTCACCCTCAAGAATATTCTATTCCAAAAGAACAAAGACAAAACAAGAGAGATCCAGTCTTAAGGACACCTTCCTACCTTAAGGGATCCAAACTTTGTAAATTGAATTTGGTGGGATCAAGAGATCCTATAAGGTAAAAATCCATGCTTTAAGGATTATTCTCTAATCCATAAAGGGAGAAAAGTTTTGAAAAATATTTTGAAAGTGTGTGTGTGCAAAAAGTGAGCAGGGCATATGCCCCCATGTTAAAGTCATTTCTAACACTTTAACAAGAGCAATAGCTTGAACGAAAACATTAATTACTCCACTGATTACGTTTCCACTATGAGATGCCCCCAAGCGAAAACAAATCAAGGGAAATAACACATAAATATAGAGAGAACATAGAAGGGACCTACCTACCGTGGGGTTGGTATGATTATAAGATAATATATATGTGTAATATTATTGCAAATGAATTGACGTCATTCCCCAAAGAAAGTAGAACTACAATCACAATGGAGGAAAGAAAATGCAAGAGTTACGAAGAAGAGTCTTTTTGGACAACAACATGGAGACCAAAAGAATCAGTGCTACCAAGTCACAAATCCAAGCAGACGACACAAGGAAAATATTTACGAACAATAGCACATGTAAAACATAACATGAAATTAACATATAGAATAATAGAGATACATATAGAGGAATAGTACAATAGATTTGATTCCTTTATCACCTTGTACCAACAAAGTAACAAGGGTCGTATAAAAGAATCTAACAAACATTTAGCAAACACATTATGGGAGAAATGCAATACAATAGGAAAATACACAAAAAGCTATGATGGAGGACAAGCCAATCAAGCGCATTGCCCTTTCTCCCCATCTCAGTCTATATTATTTAGGAAAGGTGGAAAACTCAAAAGAGGGACTATATCTAACACAATAGGAATAATAGCCACTGCCAAACAAGGATCCTCTTGAGAATCATGATGTTCGATACTAGGTGTAATTATCAATTGTGTTGAAAGCATATTAGGTAAATCAGTATCAATGTCAATAGTCTCATATTCATCATTAGCATCATTAGGATCATCAAGAGTATATTCTTCATCAAGATTAGTCGAAATAGAATCTAAGATACAAATAGAATCATCATAATTATTCATCTTAACATCATTATTAACATTAACTTCTTCCAACACATCAGGCATAGGCTAGTGAAAAGAAGGTAAAGAACTTTGAAGAACAGAGGCACATGCCTTAGCTTGAGCTTGAAGCTTCTTACGACGTTCATTGGTAGATCAATTACATTTTGTCTTGTTGGAAATATGTTGAGAACTAGGAGGAACAACCACCTGTTCCTTCATAGGTTCTATAGGAGGATTAGTAGGATTCTTAGTAGGTTGAAAAGCAACATTAGGAGCTTGATTAACACAACTAGAAGCAATGGATAAAGGAGGTATGGAAGGCGTAGGAAAAAGACCATGATTAAGATCCATCTGAGGCATGCTTAACTCAATAATCTTGTGATGTTTATAGGCTTGATATGAGCGAAAAAGGTTATCAGGCCGAGAAGAACATGAATCTGGAAAATAAGGCCAAAATAAGTCAAGGGTAGCACAATCCTAGGCCTAGAAGTTTGATATAAACTATGATTAATTGCTTTCACTTATTCACCGTGAATGAATTTAATACACTTATGAATAAGAGAAGCAACAACATGCATGGTATTCAACAAAAGCAAACCAAGCTTAACTTGAAATTGATCCAAAGTAGGGACAACAACAAAGGTAATGTCCACAAATTTACCACAAAGTTCAATAGGCAAGTTAATGGAGCCAAATGATGGATAGAGAAAACCATTACAAGTTTGGATCCACACATTAGATGTATCATAATAATCACGTTGTAAGTTATTCACAAAAAGGTTTTCTTCAGTAATGACATTGACTAATGATGTAGGATCAACAAGACAACCATGCATAGGTATCTTATAAATCCTAGCATAAATGTAGAGGGGACCATCGGGAGCTTTAATAGTCTCAAAATCATCAAAGGTGATCAAGAGTTCCCTAGGTCTTTTATTCTTAGATTGTTTTTGAGGTTTAGTTTAAGGTTTCGGTTTAGGCTTAGGAACTTAAAGTTGAGATTGAGATTGAGGTTGGGGTGGAGATACATGTTGAGATAAAACAACATGCTCCACATGGTTAACAATATGATTGAGATCAACCATCTTTTAATCATAAACAATATCCACAGAAGATGGCTGAACGATGGTATTAGTATCATGTGTAGGCAAAGGATTTGTATAGATTTGGAGGTTTTGATTAGGAGGAGAGATAGATTTGTTCCCGCTACCTTCAAAATTATCAATAGATAAAGTATTAGAATCAATTAAGTCTTGAACCTTATGTTTTAGAGAATAACACTTCTCAGTATCATGGCCATTTTGTTGATGGTATTGACAAAAGGCTTTGGGATCAAAGGATTTGGATGTCATCATAGTAGGTAAAAGAGGTTGAATAGGAGGCAAATTAATCATATTAGCATTCAATAATTTACTCATAATAGAATGTAAAGATTCAGAAAGAGGAGTAAACGTATGATTCAGATGAAAAGCAGTGGATGTAGAAGTGGTATTGTTGGATGCAACAACTTGATCAACAACTGCATTTTCTTGCTTATTTATGTTGACATAGTTGTTAGGTTTTTGAAACTTGTTGGGATTAGGATCAACATCACTCTTATCAACTGGAATAGGAGCCATTGGAGTGTTTCTCTCAAATTGACTCACTTGTAATTGATAATGATGAAGCGTTGCACAAAGTTGTTGAAAAGAGGTAAATTCAATAAGCAGAATTTTATCTCTAATATCCTTTTGTAAATTTGAAATAAACATATGTTGAATATCAATATCAGGAAAAAGCTAATAAATTTGAGCATACAAATGCTTAAATCTACCAATAAACTCAGTCAATTTTTCTTTAGTATTTTGTTTACAATGCATCAAATTAGTTAAGGACACTTGCATACCAATGTTATTTTGGAACTGTTGGATAAAGGCATTAGCAACTTTTGGAAAAGAATCAATAGAATAAGGAGGCAAGGAACAATACCATTGCAAGGCCTTATCACGAAAAGTTCTAGAAAACAACTTGGCTAAAATCCTATGGTCATGAGCATAGTCACTACAAAGGATTTGAAATGTTTTAACATGAGTGACAGGGTCTCCCTTACCATTGTAATTCTCAAGATGAGGCATATCATCTTGTTGAAGAACATGAGCATGAATAATTTCTAGGGATAAAGGACTACCCATGTCACATGTAGGAATACTAAACTTGGATTGAGTTAAGGATGCAAGTTGTTGTAAAGAGGACACAGTTTGAGCCAGACTAATAATTGTAGAATCATTAGAATAAATAGGAGGCATAGAAACATTAGAAATACTAGGGAAAGTGTAGGAAGTAGCAGGAATAAAAGACACAACCTGTGGAACACTTTGAAGCACAGTTGGAAGAGAGTTGGAATAGGTAAAAGGAACACTATGGTAAGAAGGTTGTGAGGTAGGTAGAGACACTGGTGGAACACTCATAGGAAGAGATGGAATATATGTAGTCACTAAAGGAGGAGTATAAGTAGGAATTCTAGGAAAAGGAATGGAAGAAGGTTCCACACTAGTGATAGGAGGAGTGAATCCTAGATCTTGAGCTTCTTGAGTTAAAGGTTTAATATTAAAATGTACAAGATGAGTGATACCATGCAAGAGATTAACACCTTGATCACTATCCCGAAGAACTTGTTAGAATAAATGAGAGGGGGGGTGAATCAGTTAGATCAATTATCCAATAGTCCCAATTACAAAATGTATAACTTAAAACAAATTCATCAAATATCTGCAGCTCGGTAACATAAAATACTAAATTGTCTGTGTCTTTACCGATTACCAGTTAATTACTCACAGTGATTACCGACCAAATCAACTATGCAATACGTAAAGTATGACAATAAAGAAATCATCATAGAAACACATAACACAAATATTTAACATGGAAACCCTGTTAAGGGAAAAACCACCTGGGACCGGTAACCCAAAATACTTTTCACTCTTTTGAATTGAGCTTGGTGAAGAGCCAACCCTGTTAAAGGTTACAAACACACTATTAGGTGTGACCTTGTTAGAGGATTTAAGACTAACCGTTATCATTCAACCAACATTCACTATGGGGTCGACAAGATAACAATGTACATTCATTGAATGACATGGGGTATATCATAAGACGGTTAAGTCCACTCGGTTAAGAGATTTTTTTGTATCAATGGTTAAACTGAAATAGTAATTGATCTAGTTACAATAAAACTCAAATTGCAGATGTTCAGATCTATTCTAAGCCCATACAAATCCTCTAATCAATATATCAATTCAATTCCTTAATATTCATGAACTTACTATCCCTAGGTAAAAGCTCTCTGATGCTTAGTATTGTTCTGCAGTTTGGTTCTTCTTCAACCAGTCTGATCAGGTATGCATGAAATTATATTCACACAAAATCTTTGTAGTCTTCTATCTTCTGGCATGTTTCAATAAAGAAACTCATATCTCTTATATAGACAGATAAACTATTTTCATATCAACCATCATATTTTGTCACTTAATCTCCTTCATTGATTTTGACTCTTAAGCTTTCTTAGGCGGTTGTGTCAGAAACACATTTCAATTCCATCCCTTAGATCTTCTCCAAATTTTGTTAATCACGGATCTTGTAACAAACTTTATCCTCAATCTCAAAATCAAAACACTTTATAGCTCATCAATTTTTGTTGGCTAAACTTAAGTATTAAATGCTTTCATCCATACTCGATTAACGGAGAAATGCATTGGTGAACATAAGCTCGGTTAATACTGTCGCTCGGTATACACTACACTGGCTCAGTGTATACTGAAGTGCTTCATTTACCAACCACACTACTTTGTTAAGTTTTGCTTCCAACTTCATAACAGTTTAATGCAACATAATCAACTCAACCATATGAAGTCATAAACTCATCAATAAGTTATGAAAAGTATTCCTTATCCTCATCTGTCATATCCATCTTCCTCCATGTAGATATCTCGGTTCTTCATCTTTTCTCTCCTCTTTACAGATGTTAGATATTTGCAACTATCATGATAAGTACTGTCAAAACTAGTTGACATCAATGACAACAAAATAACTGATTTAATTATCTTACATATCATTTCAATACTCGGTGATCTCTAATCACTGATCTTCAAGTCATTTAGGTATTCAATCAGTTGTAGTTCATCAATGTCTCCCTTTGGCATTGATGGCAACTCAAGCAATATGAAATATACCATATACATACCAAACATGTATTCTACAACTATGTAAACAAATGATGTAGCTTGATAAGCTCTCCCTAGCTTGATATTTAATATGTTTAATCACTACGTTACATAAAAACATTGCAAGTGCAGACTTTTCTCTACAGTTATGATATTTTTAGCTCCCAGATTCCTTTATGTTCTCAGCAATAAATCTTCAAAACTCTCCCCGATTTTCTTAGATTATATCTCCCTTAGATAGATGTTCTAGTGATCTCTTAGTTTGTCATATTGTTTATCTCTCCCTTTGACAACAATGCCAAAGAAAAACATAAAACATACAATTTTGCAATAGCCAAGTGACTCTCTGTTGTTCGATACAGATAATGTATCTCGGTATACTGATATGCAAATCTCTGTTCTAGTTCCTCAAATCTTTCACAACCTTAGATAGAATCCAAAGTGTGAACTATGTTGCATCAACATGTATGATCTTCTGATAAGATTAGGCTGAAGCAACCTCCAGATTACATTAGTGACCAGTAGACAAGGGATAGACCCCAAGTCTAGTCCTCAAGTATTCAAAAGTTTCCTTTGGTAGAGGCTTGGTAAAAATATCAGCAAGTTGCTCTTTTGATGTAATATATTCCAATTTGACTTGCTTCTCCTATACTTGTTCTCTTAAGTAGTGATACTTAATAGAAATATGCTTGGTCTTCGAGTGCATTACATGATTCTTAAAAATATTTATTGCACTAGTTTTGTCACAATATATAATCACCGGCTTAGTGATTACCTCATTCATCCCTTCCAACACTTGTTTGATATAAGCAATGTTTGAATAGTTTGTAGCAGCAGCAACATATTCTGCTTCAGCAGTAGACTGAGAAATACAAGGTTGTTTCTTACTTGTCCAAGTAACAAGTCTTTCACCAAAGAAAAATTCTCCTCCGGTTGTACTCTTTCCATCATCTATATTTCCAGCCCAATCTGTGTCAATGTAGACTCTTAGTTCAAACTTGCCTTCCTTAGGATACCATAATCCATATTCCTCTATTTTCTTCAGGTATCTCAAGATTCTTTTTACTGCAACCATATGTGAATCCTTTGGATTGGCAAAAAATCTAGCAACAATCCCCACTGCATGTGCAATATCTGGCCTACTGTGTACATACATCAGTTTATTAATCATAGATCGGTATAATGTCTAGTTTACCTCTGTAGATTCATCATCTTTAGTTAGTTTGTAGCCTGTGACCATCGGTGTTCCAACTAGTTTAGCATCATCCATTCCAAATGTTCTCAGTACTTTCTTTATGTACTTTGATTGTGATGAAAATTCCATCATTCCATTGAATAACCTGCAAGCCTAGAAAGAACTTAATCTCTCCAAACATAGACATTTCAAATTCTTTTCTCATCTCATCAACAAATGATTTACATATATGATCTTGTCCACCAAAAATTATATCATCCACAAATATTTTAGAAATCAAAATAGTGTCATCAGACTCTCCTTTCATATACAAATTGTTGTTTTCACTAGTTCTAACAAAACCAATACTTAAAAGATAAGCATGCAGCCTTTCATACCAAGCTCTAGGTGCTTGCTTTAAACCATATAAAGCTTTGTGTAGTCTACATACCATGTCTTTCTTATTTGGATCAACAAACCCTTCTGGTTGTTCTATGTAGACCTCATCTTCTAGTATCTCATTCAGAAAAGCAGACTTAACATCTATTTGATAGACTTTAAACTTCTTATGTGTTGCATATGCAAGTAACATGCTGACTCCTTCTATTCTAGCAATAGGTGCAAAAGTTTCACCATAATCTATACCTTCCTCCTGTGCATATCCCTTGCATACAAGTCTAGTTTTGTTCCTTGTAACCTCTCCATTCTCATTTAGCTTATTCCTGAAAATCCATTTAGTACCGATAACATTCTTATCTTTTGGTCTAGGTACTAAATTCCATGTCTTGTTTTTCTCAATTTGTTCTATCTCTTTATTCATTGCATTTATCCATTCATCATTATCTAGTGCAACCTTCACATTTTTCAGTTCAAACTCACAAACTAAGCATGTACCTTGTCTCAACTTACTTCTTGTCAGCATGTCAGCTTACTTGTCCCCAATGATTTGGTTCTCAGGATGATGTCTTCTGACAAATCTTGCAATCACTCGATCTCGTCTTTGTCGTTCATCCTGTTCAAGTTCATTTCCTTGCTCGGTAGCTTCTTCCCGATCCTCAATTTCCCTTTGCTGTTCCGCGGTGTTCTTTTCTTGATGCTCAGTTTCCTCAGCCTATGGCTTGGGTAGTTACTCTGAATGTTCAATGTAAGTGAATCTACCATAGTCTTCCAGCTCCTTAGTGCTTTCTTCACCATTTTTATAATCAAATTCATAAACTCTGACATTAGCACTTTCAATCATCTTATTAGTAACTTTATTCACACACTTGTAAGCTTTGCTTTTAGTAGAATATCCAAGAAATATTCCCTCATCCCCTTTTGAGTCAAATTTTCCATTCCTATCATCTTTCAGAATAAAACATTTTCTACCAAAAATTATGAAGTAACTTACAGTCGGTTTGTGACCAAACCATAACTCATAGGGTATTTTGTTTGTCTTTATTCAATTGTACTCGATTTAGAACATATAAAACTATGCTAACTTACTCTCTCTAGTATGTCTGAACAATATTCTTATGTAACATCAGTGTCCTCATGCAATCAACAATTGATCTATTCCTCCTTTCAACAATCCCATTCTACTGAGGTGTTCTCGGAGAAGAAACCTATCTTTTTATGCCATGCTCATTACAATAGTTAGTGAATTCATCATAAATAAACTCACCACCTCTATCAGATCTCAAGCATTTTAGTTCTTTCCTGATTTCTTTCTCTACTTTTGCTTTGTACCATTTAAACATTTTAAATGCCTCAGATTTATCTTTTAAAAATATTACAGTAATTAATCTAGTGTAATCATCAACAAACATAATGAAATATCTATCTCCATAGTAGCTCTGAGTTCTCATGGGACCACATAGGTCGGTGTGAACTAACTCCAAGATTCTCTTTGTTGAATAGTCTTTACTCTTAAAACTATATTTTGTCATTTTTCCTTTTTGACATTCATGACACATAATATGATCAGGCTTTGATAGGCTAGGAAGAACTCTAACCTTTTTCTTTCTACTGATCCTAATCATGTTATCAAAGTTTACATGACATAACCTTTTATGCCATAACCATGCATCCTCATTTTTCATCATTAAATAGGAAGATTCAACATTGTCAAGATAAAACAAGTTACCTTTGGATTGTGCTCCTGTTCCAACAAGTTTTCCTCCATCATCAAATATATTTACCTTCTTGCTCTCAAAAGATACTCGGTGACCTAAGTTGTTAAGATGTGCCACACTTAGAAAATTATAATTTAGTCCTTCTACCCAATAGGCATTATCACATTTGATTTTATCATTTATTAGTAAAGATCCTTTTCCTCTAACCATACATGGTGTATCATTACCCATTTTTATAGAACCTCCATTATATTGCTCAAGATGATCAAACTTATCTTCATCACCAATCATGTGATGTGTACAAACACTATCAATGATCCATGTATCATTTTTATTAACTTTAGAAATGAGTGTTGTCTCTACATACCTTTCTTCTTCCTTAGAATCATCCTTCATCACAAAAAATACTACTTCAACATCATCATCTGTGTCAGTATCAGTATCATTCTCTTCAACAATGTAACATACCTTTTTGCCCTTATCATTGTTGTCTCGGTTATCTCTTTTTTAGTGTCGATAACTTCTGTTGTGTATCGTCCCATAGCTTCCTTCACTCAATCAATCTTTGTTTCTGTCATCTTCTTTCCTGTTTGGGCATCTAGCAGCAATATGACCAACTTCTTTGCAGTTAAAACATGCTAAAGGTAATTTACCCCTATATCTACCTTTACCTTTAGGTAACCTCTGGGCCATAAGAACTTCAAGTTCATCAAGCTCATCATTAGTGTTACTGTCATTATCATCCCTAGTATTTCTACTGCTATACTTACCGATCTTCAGAGAAGACATGAAAGCAGACTCAATAGATGGTACAATACTATTATCAAAATTGTTCAACTCAAAAGTTGTTAGCTTACCAATCAGACTATCAAGGGTAACAGTGTTGCCAGGTGCAGACCTCATTTCATGTATAGCTGATATTCTGATTGCATAAGCAGGCAACAAGGTCCTTAGAATTTTGCTTGCTACTGTATCTTTATCAATGACACCACCAGATCCTCTGATAACATTGACTACCTCCTTTAGTTGGTTTGTATACTGCACTATATTTTCTCTTTCTTTCATTTTCATATCATCAAACCTGCCTCTTAGACTTTTAGCTCAGGCTCTCTTAACATTAACATCACCACCATAGACTTGAGCTAGTTTGTCCCACATTTCCTTTGAAGTAATACAATCTTTGACATCCTCAAATTCAACATCTGATAGAGTAGCAACAATCTCTATCATAGTCATGTTATGTTCATGTCAATCCTTCAGTTGATCAAGAGTCAAAGGTCCAGTCGGTGTTTGTAAGTAGCCATTCTCAAGTAGATGTAAGGTAGAATCTCCAATTCCAAATATGTGAAGTTTCATTCAACTTTTCCATATGGTAAAATTGTCCTTGTTCAGCTTCGACACCTCCCTCTTATACATTTTGTGATCTTTCTGCTGAAGTCCTTAAAACTTTGTTCCAAGCAACCAATGCTCTGATAACAATTGTTAGAATAATTGAGAGGGGGGTGAATCAGTTAGATCAGTTATCCAATAGTCCCAATTACAAAATGTATCACTTAAAATAAATTCAACAAATATATGCAGCTCGGTAACATTAAATACTAAACTGTCTATGTCTTTACTGATTACCAGTTAATTACTCATAGTGATTACTGACCAAATCAAATATGCAATATGTAAAGTATGACAATAAATCAATCATCACAGAAACACATAACACAAAGATTTAACGTGGAAACCCTGTTAAGGGAAAAACCACCTGGGACCGGTAACCCAAAATACTTTTCACTATTCTGAAGTGAGCTCGGTGAAGAGCCAACCTTGTTAAAGGTTATAAACACATTATTAGGTGTGACCTCATTGAGGATTTAAGACTAAAAATTATCACTCAACCAACATTCACTATGGAGTCGAAAGGATAACAATGTACATTCATTGAATCACATGGGGTATATCATAAGATGGTTAAGTCCACTCGGTTAAGAGATTTTTTTGTATCAATGGTTAAACTAAAATAGTAATTGATCAGATTACAATACAACTCAAATTGTAGATGTTCAGATCTATTCAGCTCATACAAATCCTCTGATCAATATATCAATTCACTTCCTCAATATTCATTAACTTACTGTCCCTCGGTAAAAGCTCTCTGATGCTCAGTACTATTCTACAGTTCGGTTCTTCTTCAACCAGTCTGATTAGGCATGCATGAAATTGTATTCACACAAAATATATGTAGTCTTTTATCTTCCGACATGTTTCAATAAAGAAAATCATATCTCTTATATAGACAGATAAACCATTTTCATATCAACCATTAGATTTTGTCACTTAATCTCCTTCATTGATTTTGCCTCTTAAACTTTCTTAGGCAGTTGTGTTAGAAACACATTTCAATTCAATCCCTTAGATCTTCTCTGAATTTTGTCAGACATGGATCTTGTAACAAACTTTATCCTCAATCTCAAAATCAAAACACTTTACAACTCATCAATTTTTGTCAGCTAAACTTAAGTATTAAATGCTTTCATCCATACTCGGTTAATGAAGAAATGCATCGGTGAATACAAGCTCGATTAATACTGTCGCTCAGTATACACTACACTGGCTCGGTGTATACTGAAGTGCTTCATTTACCAACTACATTGCTTTGTTAAGTTTTTCTTCCAACTTCATAACAGATTAATGCAACATAATCAACTCAACTATATGAAGTCATAGACTCATCAATAAGTTACAAAAAGTATTCCTTATCCTCATCTGTCATATCCATCTTCCTCCATGCAGATATCTCAGTTCTTCATCTTTTCTCTCCTCTTTACAAATGTTTAGATATTTGCAACTATCATGATAAGTACTGTCAAAACTAGTTGACATCAATGACAACAAAATAATTGATTTAATTATCTAACATATCATTTCAGTACTCGGTGATCTCTAATCATTGATCTTCAAGTCATTCAGGTATTCAATCAGTTGTAGTTCATCAGAACTTTCTTAAGAGCCTCTATAGCTTGAATAGAATCTTGATTATGGTTTTCTTGAATAAGCCAAATTCTCATTTTATCAAGTTCAGTTGAAAGTTTTTGGACTTGTTCAGGAGGAACTCTTAAAGCATCATCCTCATCATGAGATGAGTGAGAAGAGTTATGATCCATAGTAGGATTGGAATCATTAGTGATCAAATTATCATCCGAGATCCTAAGGAAATGAGAGGAAGACTCGGGATCAAAGGAACCCATAAGTCTACGACTTCTTCTAATTGGGATATTATAAGTAGGACTAGAGGTAGTAAAGCTCATATACCAATGCAATGCTAATGAACTAAATTAGGAAAACACAAGGCATAGACAAATAAATATTTTTGTATTTTTGTTTTATATGATTTTTTTTTTGTTTTATTTTTGAAATGTAAATGCAAGCACATAAAAGAAGGCTAATCTATTATATATGCAAGATATAACATGAAATGTAAATCTAACACCACAAAAGAAAGAGTTGTCGTAAGTAGGTTCACCAAAATGTAAAGAATAAAAAATAATTATGGGTTTGTTGTTGTTGACTATTGATTATGTTCACCAACATGTAAATAATATCCTTTACATATAGAAGAATTGGGGAAGGTAAGATTCTCTTCTTAACCCCGAATTCCCAAAGGAAAGATCCAAATTGATTAACTATAAGAAAATGGTCAATCCATAAATGAATCAATTGATTAGTAATAAGAAGAAAGAGGAAAATCGTACATTTCATTTTGGAAGAGAGTATTAAAATCTTAATTGAAATGAATTGAAGACAAATACTAACCTAAAAGTATAGTAGATATGGAAATTGTTGTTTTTTGGTGTAGGTACTGAGTTTTTGGAAATTATGCTACCAGATCTGGAACACAAACACAGAGACGGAGAAAACCCAGAAATCTTTTTCTTTTATGAGTCAGGTCGACCTTGACCCAAATACGGGGGCACAATCATGCCCCTTTATCTTGACCTTGACATGCACTACTTCGACAGAAATTCTGTTCTCAGAACTCGAAAGTTTACTGAAAAGGGTATCTGAATCTACTCTGTAATTCACTATTCCGCGCCTACACTTGCAAGAAAAATGGTTTTTTTGTTTGGATGAGGGGTTTGCCTTGGTCAAACCCCAGTTTTGGAATTAACCTTGAAATTAAAATTATAGTAATAAACAAAGTAAATAGAACAATTCACCTTGCTTATGTTGAAACCCTTGTGGAGGATTCAAATCCTTAGAATCCACAAGTATGCATGCTCCAAACGGATGTAGGATGTAGGATGTCTCAAATTAATTGCATTTAGATCTTCAACACCAATCTTGAATGGATCTTGGAATATGAAGAAGCTTGAATGGATATGGATGGAGAAATCTTCAACAAGAGGGATCCATAGAGCTTAAATCCTTCAATGGCTACCAATGGATCTCCTTGATGAATTGAATCTTGAATGCTTGAATACTTGAATGCTTCCTTAAATACTAGTCTAGGAGACCAACTTCTAGAGAGGCCAACATATGAGAAAAAAATTCCCATTAGGCTCATACCCTTAGAAGTGGACCTAAATTAAATTCCTTTTAAGAGTCACCATTTCGAAGCTCGAAGCAGCCAACCCGAAAGTGGGAAATAATCGTTTCCAAACCTCGACATCCGAAAATCTTCAGAATTTGAAATTTAGACACTAGGTCAGGGTCAAGGTTGCCCTTTACCTAGAAGGTTGACCTTGACCCTGAGATTAAGAACCTCAAAATCATAGAGCAAGATACCAGAAATAGGTAGGAAAGAAGTGGAAAATAGGGCAGGACAGGGGAAAAAACCAAATCCAAGTCAAAGACCCATTCAAGGTGTTTGACATGACCCCAAACCACTTACTCAGAGGGCTAAACCAGTCCTAAATGGAAGTGCTTCCATTTTACAATGATACATTTAACCCCCACTTTAGCAAGAGTATGGACTCGATGCAAACTCTTGGTAAAGGAGATCACAAAGAAAAAAAATCTTAATGAAATCAAAGGGACAAAGCAATCATCGAGTGCCTAGGGACTCAAATCTTTGTCAACCCCAATATTACAATAAGAGAGACATCACTAGAAAAAAGAGAGAAGAGGGTGTGATTAACTCACCCAATGAGAGCTTATGTCCCATTGTGAATCACACAAGCAAACAGTGCAACTAGAAAGATGGAGTTGAACTGCCTAGTGAATGTGGTTACTCACTAGTCAACCCATCAAGGATTCACCCTAAGGAATATTCTATTCCAAAAGAACAAATCCAAAACAAGAGAGATCCAGTCTTAAGGACACCTTTCGACCATAGGGGATCCAAACTTTGTAAATTGAAACCAGAGGGATCAAGAGATCCTATAAGGTAAAAATCCACGCTTTAAGGATTATTCTCTAATCCATAAAGGGAGAAAAGTTTTGATTTTTTTTTTTGAAAGTGCGTGTGTGCAAAAAGTGAGCAAAGCGTATGCCTCCACATTAAATTCATTGCTAACACTTTAATAGGAGCAATGGCTTGAATGGAAACATAAACAACTCCATTGATTACATTTCCACTACGAGAAGCCCCAAGTGAAGACAAATAAAGGGAAAAACCACATAAACATATATAGAACATATAAGGGACCTACCTACCATGGGGTCAGTATGATCATAAGATTTTATATATATATATATATATATATATATATATATATATATATATATATATATATATATATATATATATATATATATATATATATATATATATATATCTGTGTTTGTGTGTATGATATTATTCTGAATGAATTGACATCATTCCCCAAAGAAAGTAGAACTACAATCATAATGGAGGAAAGAAAACACAAGAGTTATGAAGAAGAGTCTTTTCGGACAACATGGAGACCGAAAAGAATCAATGCTACCAAGTCTCAAATCCAAGTGAACTACACAAGGAAAACATTTATGAACAATAGCATGGGTACAACATAACATTAAAATAACATATAGAAGAATAGAGATACATTTAGAGGAATAGTACAATAGGTTTGATTCCTTTATCACCTTGTACCAACAAAGTAACAAGGGTCATATAAAAGAATCTAACAAACATTTAGCAAACACATTATGGGAGAAACACAATACAACAGGCAAACACACAAAAAGATACCATGGAGGACAAGCCAATCAAGCCCATTGCCTTTTCTCCCCATCTCGGTCTATATTATTTAGGGAAGGTGGGAAACTCACAAGAGGGACTATATCTAACACAGAAAAATAATAGCCACTGCCAAACAAGGATCCTCTTGAGAATCATGATGTTCGATACTAGGTGTAATTATCAATTGTGTTGAAAGCATATTAGGTAAATCAGTATCAATGTCAATAGTCTCATATTCATCATTAGCATCATTAGGATCATCAAGAGCATATTCTTCATCAAGATTAGTCGAAATAGAATCTAAGATACAAATAGAATCATCATAATTATTCATCTTAACATCATTATTAACATTAACTTCTTCCAACACATCAGGCATAGGCTGGTGAAAAGAAGGTAAAGAAATTTGAAGAACAGAGGCACATGCCTTAGCTTGAGCTTGAAGCTTCTTACGACGTTCATTGGTAGATCAATTACATTTTTTCTTGTTGGAAATATGTTGAGAACTAGGAGGAACAACCACCTGTTCCTTCACAGGTTCTATAGGAGGATTAGTAGGATTCTTAGTAGGTTGAAAAGCAACATTAGGAGCTTGATTAACACAACTAGAAGCAATGGATAAAGGAGGTATGGAAGGTGTAGGAAAAAGACCATGATTAAGATCCATCTGAGGCATGCTTAACTCAACAATCTTGCAATATTTATAGGCTTGATATGAGCGAAAAAGGTTATCAGGCCGAGAAGAACATGAATCTGGTAAAGAAGGCCAAAATAAGTCAAGGGTAGCACAATCCTAGGCCTAGAAGTTTGATATAAACTATGATTAATTGCTTTCACTTATTCACCTTGAATGAATTTAATACACTTATGAATAAGAGAAGCAACAACATGCATGGCATTCAACAAAAGCAAACCAAGCTTAACTTGAAATTGATCCAAAGTAGGGACAACAACAAAGGTAGTGTCCACAACTTTACCACAAAGTTCAATAGGCAAGTTAATAGAGCCAAATGATGGATAGAGAAAACCATTACAAGTTTGGATCCACACATTAGATATATCATAACAATCATGTTGTAAGTTACTCATAAAAATGTTTTCTTTAGTGATGACATTGAATAATGATGTAGGATCAACAAGACAACCACGCTTAAGTATCTTAGAAATCCTAGCATAAATGTAGAGGGGACCATCAGGATCTTTGATAGTCTCAAAATCATCAAAGGTGATCAAGAGTTCCCTAGGTCTTTTATTTTTAGGTTGTTTTCGAGGTTTAGGTTGAGGTTTCGGTTTAGGCTTAGGAACTTAAAGTTGAGGTTGAGATTGAGGCTTGGATGGAGATACAGGTTAAGACAAAACAACATGCTCTAGATGGTTAACAATATGATTGAGATCATCCATCTTTGAATCATAAACAATATCCACAGAAGATGGTTGAACGATGGTATTAGTATCATGTGTAGGCAAATGATTTGCATAGATTTGGAGGTTTTGATTAGGACGAAAGACATATTTGTTCCCACTACCTTCAAAATTATTAATAGATAAAGCATTAAAATCAATTAAGTCTTGAACCTTATGTTTTAGAGAATAACACTTCTCAGTATCATGGGCATTCTATTAATGGTATTGAAAAAAGGCTTTGGGATCAAAGGATTTGGATGCCATCATAGTAGGTAAAAGAGGTTGAATAGGAGACAAAGTAATCATATTAGCATTCAACAATTTACACATAATAGAATTTAAAGATTCAGAAAGAGGAGTAAATGTACGATTTAGACGAAAAGCAGTGGATGCAAAAGTGGCATTGTTGGATGCAATAACAACTACATTTGCTTGCTTATTTATCTTGACATAGTTGTTAGGTTTTTGAAACTTGTTGGGATTAGGAGTAGCATTACTCTTATCAACTGGAACAGGAGCCATTGGAGTGTTGCTCTCAAATTAACTCACTTGTAATTGATAATGATGAAGTGTTGCACAAAGTTGTTGAAAAGAGGTAAATTCAGTAAGCATAATCTTATCTCTAATATCCTTTTATAAATTTAAAATAAACATATGCTGAATATCAATATCAGGAACACGATAATAAATTTGAGCATACAAATGCTTAAATCTACCAATAAATTCAGTCAATTTTTCTTTAGTATTTTGTTTACAATGCATCAAATTAGTTAAGGACACTTGTAGACCAATGTTATTTTGGAACTATTGGATAAATTCATTAGCAACTTTTGTAAAAGAATCAATAGAATAAGGAGGCAAGGAACAATACCATTGCAAGGCCTTATCACGAAAAGTTCTAGCAAGAAACTTGGCTAAAATCCTATGGTCATGAGCATAGTCACTACAAAGGATTTGAAATGTTTTAACATGAGTGACAGGGTCTCCCTTACCATTGTAATTCTCAAGATGAGGCATATCAGCTTGCTGAGGAACAGGAGCATGAATAATGTCTAGGGATAAAGGACTACCCATGTCACATGTAGGAATACTAAACTTGGATTGAATTAAGGATGCAAGTTGTTGTAAAGAGGACATAGTTTGAGCCAGACTAATTGTGGAATCATTAGAATAAATAGGAGGCATAGAAACATTAGAAAAACTAGGGAAAGTGTAGGAAGTAGCAGGAATAGAATACACAACTGGTGGAACACTTTGAAGCACAGTTGGAAGAGAGTTGGAATAGGTAAAAGGAACACTATGGTAAGAAGGTTGTGAGGTAGGTAGAGACACCGATGAAACACTCATAGGAAGAGATGGAATAGATGTAATTACTAAAGGAGGAGTATAAGTAGGAATGCTAGGTAAATGAATGGAAGAAGGTTACACACTAGTGACAAGAGGAGTGGATCCTAGATCTTGAGCTTCTTGACCTAAAGGTTTGATATTTAAATGGACAAGATGAGTGATACCACGCAAGAGATTAACACCTTGATCACTATCCTGAAGAACTTTCTTAAGAGCCTCTATAGCTTGAATAGAATATTGATTATGGTTTTCTTGAATAAGCTAATTTCCCATTTTATCAAGTTCAATTGAAATTTTTTGGACTTGTTTAGGAGGAACTCTTATAGCATCATCCTCATCACGAGATGAGTGAGAAGAGTTATGCTCCATAGTAGGATTGGAATAATGAGTGATCAAATTGTCATCTGGGATCCTAAGGAAAGGAGGGGAAGACTCAGGATCAAAGGAACCCATAAGTCTACGACTTCTTCTAACCGAGATATTATAAGCAGGACTAGAGGTAGTAAAGCTCATATACCAATGCAATGCTAATGCACTAAATTAGGAAAACACAAGGCATGGACAAATAAATGTTTTTGTATTTTTGTTTTATATGATTTTTTTGGTTTTATTTTTGAAATGTAAATGCAAGCACATAAAAGAAGGCCAATCTAATATATATGCAAGATCTAACATGAAATATAAACCTAACACCACAAAATAAAGAGTTGTTGTAAGCGGGTTCACCAAAATGTAAAGAATAAAAAATGATTATGGGTTGGTTGTTGTTGATTGTTGATTATGTTCACCAACATGTAAATAATATCCTTTACATATAGAAGAATTGGGGAAGGTAAGATTCTCTTCTTAACCCCAAATTCTCAAAGGAAAGATCCAAATTGATTCACCACAAGAAAATGCTCAATGCATAAATGAATCAATCGATTAGTAATAAGAAGAAAGAGGAAAACCTTACATTTCATTTTGGAGGAGAGTATTAAAATCTTAATTGAAATGAATTTAAGACAAATACTAACCTCAAAGTATAGCAGATCTAGAAATTATTATTTTCCGGTGTTTGTATTGAGTTTCTAGAAATTCTGCTATCGGATCTGGAACACAAACACAGAGATGAAGAAAACTCATAAATTTTTTTCTGTTCTGAGCCAGGTCGACCTTGACCCAAATACGGGGGTTCAATCATGTCCGTTTATGTCAACCTTGACCTGCACTGCTTCGACAAGAATTTTGTTCGTAGATCCTGAAAGTTTGTCAAAAAGGGTATCTGAATATGCTCTGTAATTCATTGTTCCACACCTACACCGGGAAGAAAAATAGTTTTGTTGTTTGGATGAGGGGTTTGCCTTCGTCAAACCCCAGTTTTGGAATTAACCTTGAAATTAAAATTGCAGTAATAAATAAAGTAAATAGAATAATTCACCTTGCTTATGTTGAAACCCTTGTAGAGGATTCAAATCCTTGAGTAGGATGTAGGATGTCTCAAATCAATTGCATTTAGATTTTCAACACCAATTTTGAATGGATCTTGGAATAGGAAGAAGTTTGAATGGATATGGATGGAAAAATCTTCAAGAAGAGGGCTCCGTAGAGCTTGAATCCTTCAATGACTACCAATGGATCTCCTTGATGAATTGAATCTTGAATGCTTGAATGGTCACTTTGATAACTTATGCATATATGATCCTCCTTTTCTTTCTCTTTCTTTCTGCCCCTTTAAAATGAGAGGAGAAGGCTTTCTTAAATACTAGTCTAGGACACCAACTTCTAGAGAGGCCGACATATGAGAAATGAATTCCCATTAGGCTCATACCCTTAGAAGTGGACCTAAATTAAATGCCTTTTAAGAGTGACCATTTTGAAGCCCGAAGTAGCTGACTTTTAAGTAGGACAAAATTCTTTCCAAACCACAACATTTGGAAATCTTCAGAATTTGAAATTTAGACCCTGGGTCAGGGTCAAGGTCGACCTTGACCCTGAGATCAAGAACCTTAAAATCACAGAGCAAGATACTAGAAATAGGTAGGAAAGAAGTGGAAAATAGGGCATGATAGGGGAAAAAACTAGATCCAAGTCAAAGACCCATTCAAGGCATTTGACATGACCCCAAACCACTTACTCAGAGGGATAAACCAGTCCTAAATGGAAGTGCTTCCATTTTCCAACGATACAAATATAAATCAGAAAAACATGGTATGTAAGTTGCACAAAGCATTGTATGGACTGAAATAAGTACAGAGAGAATGGTATGAGAGACTACATTCATATCTTATTAGTATTGGACTTGTTAGAACAAGTGAGAACAACAATTTATATTTGAAAGGTGAAACTGATGACAAGATTCTTATTGCTAAAGTTTTTGTTGATGTTATCATATTTGGAGGACATGATAATGTATGCAAATCATTTCCTGATGAAATGAGAAAAGAATTTGAAATGTCAATGTTTGGAGAGAATAAATTCTTTCTTGGTTTGAAAATTATACAACAAAATGAAGGTATATTCATTACACAATCAAAGTACATCAAAGAAGTGTTTAAGACCTTTGGAATGGAAGATTCAAAACTAGTTGGTACACCAATGGTCACAGGATGCAAATTGACAAAGGATGATCAGTCAACCGAGGTAAATCAAACACTACATATCAATGATTGGAAAACTGATGTATGTTGTGCATAGTAGACTGGGTATTACACATGTAGTTGGGATTGTAGCAAGATTTTCTTCTAATCATAAAGAATCACATATGACTGATGTTAAGGGGATTCTGAGATACTTGTAAAATATAGCGAACTATGGTTTATGGTACAAGAAAGAGGGCAATTTTGAACTACAAGTTTACACCGATGCAGATTAGGCTGGAAACATTGATGACCAGAAGAGCACTACCGATGGAGCATTCTTTTTGGGAGAAAGATTAGTTACTTGGATAAGCAATAAACAAGGATGCATTTCTCAGTCCACTGTCGATATGTTGTTGTTGCTACTAATTATTCAAATATTGCATGGATAAAACAACTTTTGAAAGGGATGAATGAAGAGATCACTGATCCAATGATAATATATTGTGACAACACAAGTGCTATAAACACTTCTAAGAATCTAGTGATGCATGCAAAGACAAAGAATATATCTATAAAGTATCACTACTTGAGGGAACAAGTACAAGAAAAGCAAGTAAAACTGGAGTATGTAAAATTAAAATAACAACTTGCATATATATTTACCAAACCCTTACCTAAGGATATATTTGAGTACTTGAGGACTAGATTAGGGGTCCATCCCCTGTCTATCGGTCACTAAGGTGATTAGGAGGTTGCATCAACCTATACTTTATTATAATATCAAATGATGTTGATGCATATTGTTCACACTTTAGGTTTCCTAAGGTTGTGAAAGCTAGAACAATGAACATTGTATATCGGTATATAAAGGTACTTGATTTGAACTGAACACCAAAGATAATATTTTGGCTATTGCAGAGCTATTTATTCTTTTTGGCATTATTGTCAAAGGGAGAGAAAGAATCAATGAAATATCAGAGAAGGAATGGAGAGAAGCAAAAGGGAGAGAAGAATCACAGGAAGAAGAAGATCAAATTCACAGGGAGAGTCTGCATGAAATGTTGTGTAGTGATTAAACATATTAAATAAACAAGTTAGGGAGAGCTTACCAAGCTACAACATTTACTTATAGAGTTGTAGAGTAGATGTTTGGTCTATGTCATATTTCATATTGTGTTGCCATCAATGCCAAAGGGAGAGATTGATAACCTTCAACTGATTGAATATCTTGATGGAATGAAGGACAAGTAAAAGATAGTGATGAAGGTCACTGAGCTACTAAAGTAATATGTAAGGCAATTAAATTAGTCAATGTATTGTCATTGATGTCAACAAGTTTTGACTGTACTTATCATGATGGTTACAAACATATGAAGAAGGAAAATGGTAAAGGAATGAGACATCTACATGAAGATGAGATGGATATGAAAGATATGACTATGGTATACATTGGGTAACTTATTGACGAGTCTATGGCATCATGTTGTTGACTTTATTGCATTACATGACTTTGTTATGTATTAAAGATCAGAATTGAACAAGTTTATGTGGTCAGTAATTAAAGATTTTTGTATACACTGAGCTTGTGTAGTGTATATCGAGTATAGTATTAATCAAGCAGGTATTCACCGACACATTATGGTATTGATCGAGTGAAAGAAACAATTAAATTTTATAACAACCATCTGAATTGATGAGATGGACAATTGCTTATGATTATGAGGTAGAAGATAAAGTTTGTTATGATGATCTAACGACTTACAAAATTCAAGATTGATCAGATGAAGAAGAATGAAATGTGTTATAGACACAACTGACGAGGAAGATTAAAGTGACAAAATGAATGATGAAGATTAAGAGGTAAAATCTAACAGATGAAAATAAAATGGTTTATATTGCCTATTTAAAGAGACATGAGATTCATTATTGAGTCTGGGTTAATTGATACTGCAAGAGAATTTGCATGAAAGGACTATTTTCATGAACCGCTGATCAGATTGGTTGAAGACAGAACTGAGTTGAACTGTAGACATTACGAGTGTTAGAGAATTATTCATCGAGTGGAATAATTTGGAGGATATGACTAATTAAATTGATTATTGATCAGAGGAGGTATTTTGAGCTTAGCATAGATATGAAAATCTACAAATCTTAGTTGTATTTGAATTAGATCATTACTGTATCAATTTAACCATTGTTACAATAAAATCTCTTAACCGAGTGGACTTAACAGTCTTTTTGTATTTCAATATGACATTCAATGAATGTTGATTGTTTTCTTGTTGACCCCATAGTGAATGTTGGTCAAGGGAGAACTGTTAGTGATAAATCCTCTAATTAGGTCACACCTTACAATGTGTTTTGTAACCTTTGACAGGGTTGGCTCCTAACTGAGTTCACTTCAGAAGAGTGAATTATTTTGGGTTATCGGTCCCAGGTGGTTTTTCCCCTAACAAGATTTCCATGTTAAAAATATTTGTTTTATGTGTATTTGATATGATTAAATTATTATTTTAATTTACACATTTCATATCTAGTCAGATCGGTAAATACAGTATTGAATTTGCTGTCAATTGATAGATGAAGAGAAAATTATTATTGATAGCTTACCGAGTTGATAATTTGATTAAAAAGTTTGAATATATACATGTGGGAGATTTGAGACTGTAGGATAACTAGAATTAACTGATTCACCCCCCCTCTCATTTATCTAACAATTGGTATCAGAGCATTGGTTGCTTGGAAGGAAAGTTTAAAGGACTTAAGCTAAAGATCACAAGATGTATAAGAGAGAGGTGCCAAAGATGAATAAAGACAACTTCTTGACATGGCAAAACAGAATGAAGCTACATACATCTGGAATGGAGAATCTGTAGTATTTTACTTGAGCAATGATTACATTCAATCGACTAGACCTTTGATTGTTGATTAGTTGAGAGATAGACATGAACATAATATGACAATAATAGAGATTGTTGCTACCTTATCAGATGCTGAATTTGAAAATATCAAGACATGTACTTCTACCAAAACAATGTGGGATAAACTTGCACTAGTTCACGGAGGAGATGAAAATGTGCCGAGGGTAAGAGCTAAGAGTGTTAGAGGAAAGTTTGATGGTCCATGAAGATGAAAGAAGGAGAAAATATTTCACAGTACAACAACCGAATTAAGGAGATTGTCAATGCTATCTGAGGAGTAGGAGGTGTTATTGATGAAGACACTGTCGTGAGTAAAACTCTTAGAACCTTGGTGCCTATCTATGCTATTAGAATCTCTGCAATCTATGAAATGAGATCAACCCCGGGTAACACTCTTACACTTGATAGCCTAATCGGTAAATTGACTACTTTTGAGTTGAATAACTATGTTAACAGTATTGTTCCAAATGTTGAATTTGTATTTATGTTGTCCTTAAAAATTGGTAAATCAAGCAGTAAACACATGATAAGAAATGGGAGTGACAGTGATAGTGATGAGGATGAACTTGATGAACTTGAAGCATTAATGGCTAGAAGACTGGAGAAAGGTGAAGGAAGATACAAAGGGAAATTACCTTTGGTGTCTCTATGTGATCGAAAGAGATATAGAGATTGAGATAGTTAGGGAGAAACAAAGATGTGTGTATGCGAGAGATATGTAGATATATACACATAGGGAGAAATATATACATGAATAGATAGAGAGGGGGAGATAGAGAGAGGATAGAGAGGGAGAGATATTTAAAAGAGAGAGCTATAGGGAAAGATAAATATAGTGGGAAGGACAAAAAATGGAATAGAGAGATATATATGGTGAGCTAAAGAGATATAGACATGAGAGAGAGATAAGGATGAAGATAATCATAAAATCATATGCTACCTTAAGCATAAATCCGTAGAAACACATGTTATCCTTGGATTAATGTCATGAATGACTAATCAAAAGACTCTCTCTCTCTCTCTCTCTCTCACACACACACACACACACATTTTAAGTCCATAAACTATTACATAAATTATTTATGCTTTAAGTTGAAATTTATTTTATCACATGAATTAGAATAGTCTTATGGAAAACCAAATCTTAAAAATGAAGAAGAGCTAGAATAAAGCCATTTTTAAAACTTGAAAGAAATAAGATAAAACATTCTAATAAAAGAACATAATATTAAAAGACATTCTTATAAAAAAGATATGTAATAATAAATGATAAATTTTTTCTCTTATACATATATTTTTTATTTTTCATCATAAAAGATTTTTTTTGAATTAAGATAAATTAAATTAATTCTTTGTCTTTCTCTTCAATTCTAAACCATTAAAATATAGCTTTCTACATAATAATTTTTTTCAAAAAATAAATTAATTTTTTTAAATCTTTTTTCCTAATTTTAAATAAGAGTAACACTATAGACATTTAGTGGTAGAAAGTTTGTACTCTTAAAAAAGAAGTCACAAATTTAAATTCTATAAAAAGATAAAATATGTACACTTAATACACCATTAGTTGCCTCTAGCTAAAAATAAGCTAGTCCCATAATAAAATAATGAAGCAGTTTGGAGGATAAAGCCCTGACATAAACTACAATAAAATGAAATCGTTTGGAGGATAAAGCCCTACATAAACCCCCACAATAAAATGAAACAGTTTGGAAGATAAAGCCCTAACATAAACCCGCGGAAGAGAAGAGGATGTTTGGTGGGGATAAGGTCCACACCAGACGCTTACATTGAGCGTGAAGAGAAGCTCTATTTGTATTTCACAACAATTTTCTCTCTAGTAAGCGTCCGTTCAATGATCGCATGTACAAGTAATAAGCTTCACGACCGAATTGAAATATAACTTCGATCAGAGAATTTCTGGACAGATGAAAAAACTATAACTTGATTGTAGATTGATAGTTACGAATAGCATGGAGGCCATTTCATTTGCTTCGCAGTCCATTACAATGCGCGGGACCTCAAATTGGGGTGTGAAGCAGAAGAGGAGGAGAGGGCGCCCTTTGCAAGCAAGATGCAACATCCATAATGAGGAAAAATTTAAAAGATTTTCTGAAATTGCCGTGACATTGACGATAGTTTCAGCTGGATTGCCCCAGGCAGCGGCAGCTGCATCTGCAACTGCAGAGGTTAAAAAGAGAAAAATGACAAAGAAGAAAGAGGTGGAGGTGATGCCGCTGGAGGAGCGCAAGGCATGGACTGCTGGGTTGCCCGTGGTGGCGGATAGAATTCCTTACACTGACATTTTGGAATTGAAAGCGCAAGGCAGGCTAAAACATATTATAATGCACCCACTGACAAAGCCCAAGGCAAGGCCTGAGATTATCCTGGTTGTTTTGGATGATGACAGAGTGCTTAGGGTGGCATTGCCGGCGCCCAACAGAGATGCCAACTTTTGGAATGAGTGGGGCAGATTAGAACTTGGCAAGGCCGTCATTGAGGCCTACACTCCCCCTCTCCCAAGACCTCCGCCTCCGCCCCGCGCTCTGCTTGAATTTCTTCTGAGAGCGGCTCAAGGGTTGCAACCTCCAAAGAAGGAATGGGCAGATGATCCACAGTTGCTGGAGGTGCGGAGGAAGAAAATGGAATTGGAGAGGCAGCGAATTCAGGCGGAGGTGCAGAAGCAGCTTATCAAGGAGAGAGAAGCTGAGGCTCGCCGGTTGCAGAAAGCGATTGAGAAAAAGCGGCAAAAGCAGCAGAGAGAAGAGGAAAAGAAGGAGAGACAACTTAAGAAACAGCAACTATCCTATATAATGAATAAGCCTTCTCACTACTGGAGAATGCTTACCGAATCCGAGCCTCTTGAGTATATCCTAGGGATGATTTTCTTCGTGCTTTTCTATGTTTTTTTTATTCTTAGCCACAAGAAGCGCAGAAAGGATTACGAGGATAGACAGAAAATTGAACAAGCCGAACAGGAGGAGAAAGAGAAAATGATGCAGCTGGACGAGGATCTTGATTCTTCTCAGTTAAATAATCTGGACGAAGCGGCTGAGAACAACGAACAGCTTAAGGCTAGTATGCAGTTTCTGCGTTCAGGTGCTCGGCTTCGACGGGCCAAACGGGTGCCTTTAAAATATTTAGATACTGCCATTGATGTCAAGTTTTCAGATGTTGCTGGTTTGGGTGAAATTAGAAAGGAGCTTGAAGAAATCGTTGAATTTTTCAAATATGGCGAGATGTATCGCAGGCGAGGAACTAAAATTCCATGTCAGTTTAGCCTTCCCCATTTCTTCCATTTCTGATGTTTCACATTTTTATAGAAAATTTAGATTTGTGTTATTAGATGTTCAAACAAAACTTGTTTGAAAGAATAATGCCATTCTAAATACCAAATTTACCATTTTTGTGCTACATCTATCTAACCAGACTGCTATGCAATACGCAATTCTTATTTACAAAGGTGCTCTTATGTCTGGCTGCATTAGGTTTCAATAATCTATGGTCTAAACCATAGTTCAAAATATTGTTATTGGCAACTTATTGTCCACGGCAAAAAAAAGTTATCGTAGATAAGTCGGGAACTTCTCAGTCAAATATTGGGAACTTAAAAAATCGCTTAAATTTAATTAGAAATGCATTTTTTTTTTTGCAAAATTCAATAAGGAGACACATCTAATGAGTTAGTAAATGAATAAATAAACCAAACAAGCTGATCTAGATATATACAAATGCAAATAGGATACAAAATCGCATCATCATGTGGAATGCTGATGGCTCGTAGCCATAGTTTGATAGTCTAAACTCTGAAGCAAACTAAAAATAGCAAATTGTCTTTGTAAACCTAAAAGCAAATACAAGTGTCAACTACAATATCAAAATAGTCTACATCTTCCTCTCCCCCTCCTAGCAGCTCTAATAAAAACTGGTGGAATGGGAGGGGGTCTAGCCGTAGAAGTCCGCCATGGTTGTGACTCGACCTCTATCCTAGATGTAGATGGTGCTGACACTGGCAATGACTCCTCATCATGAGTATCCTCCTCATCATGAGTATCCTCCTCACTCTCAGACTCAGTGCCCTCATCCTCCTCATGAATGTCATCCAATCTCGTTGTGAATCCACTCCACTCTCCTCCATAGCCTGCCTCCCCAAATCATAGATGTCATCCTCTGTGAACAATGGAGGCTGCTTCTGTGATGTGCAATCACAATAAGTATCTATGTCATCCAAATCAAGTGGACTAGTTGGTGCTAACTCTACCTTTCTTATGTGCAACCTAAGGTTATATTGCACAAAGACGAGTCTTTGAGGCATTTCTGTGCTAACTTGTTCCTCTTCTTCGTGTGCATGGCCTCGAATAAGCTCCATTATGCTCACAATTGGATGAGCTACAAGGCCGACTTAAGATACGAAGGGCAAGTGTTTGCAGATTTGGGACATTTCCACCTCAATTTCGCCACCAAGCATCTGCAAGATAAATATTAAATAGTTAGAAAGCCAGGTGAAAACATATTTTAGTAACTTAGTTTTTATCTACTTATCATGCATGTGAAAGACTCTAAAAATTTAATATTGTACTTGGGGTTTGACTGTTTCTTCCTCTCCTTGTCACATTTGAGGAGAATAGCTTGCCCGTTGCATTGTGGTACACTTCCATCTCTGTCACAATGAAGTCTCTCACCTCAACCTTGGGTACCATCCTCTGCATGCAATCAATGAATCCCTCCATGACCTCTCCATTAGGATCCACCTAGGATGGAGAGAAGCGAAAACGAGGGTTGAAGAAATACCCCGCTGCATGAATAGATTGGTGTAGCTGATTGTTCCACCTCCTATCAATAATGTCCCATACGAGGTCAAATTTGAGGGTGTACCCCTTGTAGTAATTTTTAATAGCCTCTTTGGCCCTATCCATGGCATCATAAAGATACCCCATTGGGGTTTGATCCCCATCTACCAAGCAGAGAACTCTAACCGAGGGCTCTGTCACCTACAATTGAAAAGTAGAAAAAGATTATCATTAATCATTAGAGCCTAGAGTTACAAATTAATAATGAAAGACTTGATTCTTAAATACAAAAAAATTAAATATTCAACTTTTGAAGTTTCCAAGTTACCTTCACAATTTCTGTAGTAGCATAAAAAAAGTGGTTGTCAAAGATGATGTATGCAACTCTCTCTCCATCTGGCTTCTTTGAATAAGTTGAGTTTATCCATGGTTGACTCACAAACATTTGCGTCAAATAGGTCAAAGAAGTAATAACACTTTGCAACGTTAAGAAAATCGTTGCAAACCTTGTGATTGCAGGTCTAACCAACTCCTTCCCATAGTGTTTTCTCTCATCAAGTGGAGAACCCAAGGGAGATTGTAGATATATTTTGTTATTTTTCTTGCATCCTCTACAATTGGTTTCATCTAATCCAATTTTCCTATGTCCTCCAAAAGGTCAAGGACATGTCCAGCACAAGGAGACCAAAAAAGTGTGCTATACTTATCTTGGAGTATCTTACCCGCTGCCAAATATGCCGCTGCATTGTCGGTTATGATTTGCATCACATTATTAACCCCCACCTCCATTGCAGCTTGCTCTAATTGAAAAGCGAAAAATGCTGAGAGGGGGAGGGGGTGAATTAGTATTTTAAACTTTAGAGCAGAGAAAAACAAATCAAAGCCACACTTGCACACAAAGAGAAGAGACACAAGTTTTTATCACGTGGAAAACCCAAGACAGATTAAAAAACCACGGCTCTACTAATCAGCTGGGCAACAACCCCTTCTTACAAAGAGCTACAACTCTCTCAGAACTACAATTCTGAATTGGCTTCAACCAGTTTACAAAGGCTACAACCTTTTCTTATAAGATGGATTTCTGATACACACTAACAAATGAAAAAAAACCTTGTCTTTACATAGACATAAAGACGCACAAAAAATGACAGACTCCTTCAATACAGTTTGACTCAAGGCTGAATTTCAGTTCTTTTTATCAAAAGAATCCAAGTGTCTTTGGTGCCACCATCCGAACACTGTCTGTCTTTTCTTGAACTCCTTTGTTTTGCAGAATGCCTCACGATGAATTCCTGATACTGCCGTGCTTTGCTTTGCAAGATTTTAATCACTTCCCAACACTTTATAATGATCATGTCACTCCACTCCTTACTCACCGTGCAAGCCACGCGTTTTTAAATCTCTAGTCAAAACTGAACGATTTTACTCACTGTCAAAGTTCTTAAAGAACTCTTCTCACGCTTGTAGACACTCCCCCCGACCTTCATATGCCTTGTATTTTTTTACTCGCAGTCCTCAGTTCTTCTTCATCTCTTGTATCACTGTTTTTTGTAACCGAGACACCACACTCTTTTTCTTGTCACTTTTCCCTCTTTTTTAAAAAACCTCAGTCGCTATGCTCAGGAAAAACAACCACTCCCCAAACTCTAAAAGATTCTTCCAGTTGTAACGTCCCATACGTTTTTTTTAATATGCCTGAGCTTCCATGCCACATGCGCGTTTATGGTTCCAACCGATCTTGTTGCAATCTACATCAACTCTAGTTGATCATCCACTCACTGAGGTCTTGTCTTCAAAAAATCTCATCTCTTATATTTATCGAGCCGTTTTTGACCGCCTTTTGTTATCAAAAAACTTCTCTAAAACACGGGCTCAGTTTGTTAGTATATTTCTGTACGCATAACCACGTGGAAGAAGAAAAAACGTTCCTTCTTTCATGCGTTCCTATTTTTAGCACTGCTGATCAAAGGACTTAAAAAAAACGCCTAATGTGTATATTCCAATGCGTTTCTTTTAACCTTCGTTTTTTTACTTGCAGACACAACACGATGTTTGATTTATTATGCAATAGTCTATATATATAAACATTGCCGACCAATTTGACGAGACTGTTCCACATCCTGGTTACCAAACCTGTAGAATTCTTCTAGCACACTTCCGCATGCTGCTCTCATCGATTCGCGCCCCTCATTTTTTCACATTTCACACACGTGTTCCTATCAAAGATATGCTTCGTATGTAACTTCGTTTTTAAAAAACAGTGCTTGGTGTGAGAACACTTGTCTCACAGCTGCAATGCAGATTTATGCCAAAGACAGAGAGCTTTAAAAAAGTAAACTCCTGACACATTTCAGCTTACGGCATACACACTCAAATGATTATTGGACAGTCCTTAATCTTTGCACAGACGTTACAAAAGACAATTGGTAGAATCCAGCTGTAGAGTGGTGACACACGTCTTCCAGCCAACTAGGAGGAATATGAGAGCACACGGTTGAATCACTTGACACTTGCCAGACCACAAACAAGAAGATGACTACCCGACAAACATAACAACAAGACAGAGCATCGAATGACAAAAAAAAACAACAATCTCCCCCTTTTTTGTCATTGATGGCAAACTCATTGAAACGCAATTGAACAGTTGCAAATCTTAAACAACTCTGAAACAGCTCCCCCAAAAAATTGAGCCAACTGAAAACATCTCTGAACCAGCTCCCCCACAAAATTGAGCCAACTGAAAACATCTCCCCCGGAAGATCTACTTCTCCTTTGTCATCAATGACTTCAAAACTAAAAAACAACTGCAGTCCGTAAGATATAACAATGAAGTGCTGAAGACGAACCTTTCATTGAGGTGAAGTAACACCAAGCTTGCTTCGGAGATACTCAAAGCAATCTCAGGGTAGAGGTTTGGTAAACACATCAACAACTTGTTCCTTTGAACAAACGTAATTCAGCTTAACAATGTTATTTGCAACAATGGGATCAATAAATTCAAGCTTATAGTCACATAAAGTATTCTTCATCCAAATTACCTGAGTGCAACATGAAACTGCTGCAACGTATTTAGCTTCAGCGATGGATAATGAAGTGCAAGACTGTTTCTTGCTAAGCCATGAGACCAAACAACCACCTAAAAAGAAAGCACACCCACTAGTGCTTTTCTTATCATCCACGGAGCCTCCCCAATCTGCATCTGTATAGGCTGTAAGAGAGAAATCAGAACTCTTTGGAAACCAAAGACCAAGATCAACTGTGCCTTTCAAATATTTAAACATTCTCTTAACAGCTTGAACATGTGTTTGTTTTGGAGAAGCTTGAAATGTAGCAACATATCCCACAACCTGCATAATATCCGGTCTAGTGGCTGTCACAAACAGCAGACTCCCTACCATAGATCTATAAAAAGTCTAATCAATAGAAGGAGACACATCATCCTTACTTAGCTTACATCTGGTTTCCATAGGAGTGCTAACCGGATTGCAATCTTCCATCTTGAATCTCTTAAGTAACTCTTTAACATACTTAGCTTGGGAAATGAAAATACCTTTAGAAGATTGATTAATTTGCAGCCCAAGAAAGTACGTTAATTCACCCATCATAGACATCTCGAACTCGTTTTTCATACAAGCAACAAATGTCTTAGACATTTTGACATTGTCACTACCAAAAATCAGATCATCAACATACACCACAACAATGAGAATGCTGTTACCTTCCTTTTTGACATACAAGTTGTTATCAACATATCCCTTTTTGAAGCTCTGCTGCTGCAAGTAGTTATTCAGCTTGTCATACCAAGCTCTAGGAGCTTGTTTGAGTCTGTATAGAGCCTTTTTCAGCTTGCACACATAGTCTACATTGTTAGAAATAAGGCCATCCGGTTGTTCAACATAAATTTCTTCAACTAAATCTTCATTTAAGAAGGTAGATTTAACATCCATTTGAAAAACTTTGAAACCTTTAAAGGAAGCAAATGCAAGAAAAATTCTGATTGCTTCTAATCTTGCAACCCGTGCAAAGGTCTCACTAAAATCCACACCTTCAATTTGAGAATAACCCTTGCAAACTAAACGAGCTTTGTTTCTAATGATCTTACCATCTTCATTTACCTTGTTCCGGAAAACTCACTTTGTACCTTTCACATTCTTGTTGATGGGTCTTGGCACAAGCTCCCAAGTATTGCTCTTTTTAATTTGGTTTAACTCCTCTTTCATGGCAGCCACCCAATGTACATCTACAACTGCCTCTTTAAAACACTTAGGCTTAATCATGGAATAAGTGAGAAGTCTTCATCCTCAAAATAGTTAACATTTTTCCTAGCATTTCTAGTTTTTCTTTCAGCTATAACCTGATCAACAGGATGATTCTTTTGCACAAACTTAGAAGGAGTTTTGAAATTAGAAGCATCATGATCACCTTGAGAATCATTCCCGGAATTATCATGTAATTCAGCATCATTAGAAGTGGAAATTGTTTTTTCATGAGCAGATTGTACTTTACCTTTGTCATTCTCACCACTTTTGCTAACTGTTACAACTTGAATATGTGGAGGAGAAGAGGGTACAACAGTGTTGGTTTGAGTTTTAGTTGATACCACAGTGCTGATTTGAGTTTTACCTTCTTCAAGGCTGTCATCATTCTCACCAAATTGATTAGTAACCTCATGAATTTTAACATTTGCACTCTCTACTAATTTATGCAACCTTTTATCGTAGCATTTGAATGCTTTACTTTTAGAGGAATAGCCAAGAAAAATTCCCTCATCAGATCTAGATTCAAACTTACCCAAATTGTCTTCATGTCTCCTAATATAGCATGGACTCTCAAAAATTTTAAAGTACTTAATAGTAGCTGGTTTACCTTTCCAAAGTTCATATGGAGTCTTATTGAGCTTGGGTCTCAACAATGTTCTATTCTGAATATAAACTGCTGTGTGGACAGCCTCTCTCCAAAATATATCTTTCACTTTTCTTTCATTTATCATGCAACATGCCATTTTTTGAACCGTTCTGTTTTTTCTTTCCATAACACCATTTTGTTGTCGTGTTCTTGGGACTGAAACCTGTTTCTTGATTCCATGTTGCTCACAAAGCTTAACAAAATCATTAGAAGTGAATTCTCCTCCATTATCGGAACGCAAGCATTTTATTTTCACATCCATTTCATTTTCAATTAGATTTTTAAAAATCTTAAACTTCTCTAAAGCTTTTGATTTTTCTTTTAGAAAAGTGACCCATGTCATGCGAGTAAAGTCATCAATAAGGAGCATAAAGTATTTCTCACCTTGAAGACTTGCTGTCCTAGTTGGTCCACAAAGATCCGTGTGAACAAGCTCAAGTGGCCTACTGCTGAAATGATCTTTTGGTTTGAAGGAAGCTCTAGTTTGTTTGCCCTCTTGACAATTTTCGCAAACAACATCAGCTGGTTTTTCTAACATTGACATATCTCTAACAGCCTCCTTTTTGCTGATCTTGATAAGATTGTCAAAATTTACATGTTCAAAATGCTTGTGCCAAAGCCAAACATCCTCTACCTTGCTCAAACAACATGTCTCATCATTAGAATCATCAAGAATGTAGAGATTATTTGCTGCTCTAGTTGCTTTAGCTATGACATCAATTCTTTTTTTAACAGTGCAAGCATTTGAATTAAAACTAAGATCATACCCTTGATCACATAGCTGACTTACACTTAACAGATTGTGTTTCAACCCTTCTACATAAAGAACATTCTCAACAATAGTTTCATCATTATTAATTAAGACTGTACTTATATCAGCAACTTTTGCAGAGGAGCTACCACCAAATCTAACCTTTCCACCTTTCATTTTCTTGAGAGAATGAAACTTACTTAAGTCACCTGTCATGTGTCGGGAGTAGCCACTGTCAACATACCATATATCCTTTTCACTGCTAGCTAGAAGAGCTGTTTGAACAACAAGAGCTTTAAGAGGAGTCTTTTGAACTTTCTTTCTCCAAACCTTGGCTAATTTAGTCCTTTTAGGTTCAACATTGTAGAACAAATCTGCACTATAGCTGTTGCAAAATCTTGAAGTATGGCCAAACTTATTACAGCTGTAGAAAATCAAGTTGTACTTCTTAAAGACATTCTTTTCATGCTGAAAATAATTCTTGAAGGGAACAACTCTACAATCAGCAGCTCTATGTCCAAAGTAATTACATGCAAAACAGTAGCCATAGAACAAAAGTTTATTTACCTTGTTAGGAGTAGGTTGACTACTTTCCGGTGGTGAGGAGTTTTGATCCGGTTGCATGGCAACTCTTCTCTTATCTTTGGTAGGTCTTTGAGAACCAAAAACATCATCTAATGTGACCTTTCCACTATTGAAAGACAATTCTTCACTGGATAGCGTAGAAGTTTTGCCAATGTTTCTAAGAGCAACAATTTCAGCTTCCAACTTGGCAATGTTTTCTTCCTTTATCTGAATCTGATTTTCCAAATCCTCACGAATCTTTTTGGCCTCCTCGTTCAGAATTTTAGAATCAACAAGCTGAGTTTCAGCCTCTTTAAGAGATGTAGCAATCTTCAACTTTTCAGCACTCTCAACTTGTAGAAGATCCACAAGACTTAGATTTTTTTTTTTTTCAATTTCTTAATCTCAGAAAGAGCTGAAATCAATTCAAGTTTAAGGTCTACTTCATCATCTTCATCATCTTCATTTTCTTCAGAACTCACATCATCAATAGCCACATCATCAATAGCCATGAACATAACTTCATTTATCCTAGAATCGCTTTTGTTGCTTGAAGAATCATCGCTGTCGTTTTTAGAAAACAACACCTTCTTGCCCTTTTCAGATTTCCAATTCTTCTTTGCAAACCTCCTAGATTTCCTCTAGTTGAATTCTTTTTCATCATTGCCGTCCTCTTCTTTATCAAACAAACACTTAGAGGCAAAGTGACCAAGCTTTCCACAGTTGAAGCATTTCAAACCAGATTTGCCTTTACTTTTGTTGAAGCCCTTTTTCAGTCTTCTAATGAGGTAAGCTATTCACTTAGATTACTTTCTTTGTCCTTGCTTCTTTTAGAAGCCTTGAATGCAGATTTAGTTTTAGAAGGCCCTTCCACGGTAGTCCGCATCTCATAGGCAGTCAAGATACCATGTAATTTGTCAACTGTTAAAGTGTCCAAATCTGACATTTCTTCAACAGTAGAGACTTTAGCATCAAGCCTTATGGGAAGAAAACGAAGAATCTTCTGAACCACAGTTTTTTCTTCTACATTTTCACCTAGACCTCTTAAAGCGTTGACAACCTCATCAACACGAAGAAAATAAGCATCAATGTTCTCATTGTCCTTCATGCGAAGACCTTCAAAGACAGCCCTGTGAGTCTAAACTTTAGCCTTTTTGACTTTGTCATCACCTTGATATGCATTGTGCAATTTATCCCAAATATCTTTTGCGGTAGCGCAGTGCATGACCTTTACAAATTCAGCTTCAGTTAGACCACACAAAATTGCATTCATGACCTTGACATTATTCTCAAATTCCTTTTTACCATCAGCATCTGCAGGAGGAGTAACAGGGATAGTATAGCCATTTATAAGACTGAGATAGACATCACAGCCAAGAGACATGATGTAAGTCTTTATGCGAGCACTCCAAAATGCAAAGTTGTTCCCATCGAAGAGAGGTGCACGATTCGTAGCAAGACCTTCTAAGGCACTCATGATGGACACAAGGATTGAACTCACAAGCTTTTAAGCACGGGAAGAGAGTGACTGGCTCTGATACCAATTGAAAAGCGAAAAATGCTGAGAGGGGGAGGGGGTGAATCAATATTTTAAACTTTAGAGCAGAGAAAAACAAATCAAAGCCACACTTGCATACAAAGAGAAGAGACACAAGTTTTTATCACGTGGAAAACCCAAGACGGGTTAAAAAACCACGGCTCTACTAATCAGCTGGGCAACAACCCCTTCTTACAAAGAGCTACAACTCTCTCAGAACTACAATTCTGAACTGGCTTCAACCAGTTTACAAAGGCTACAACCTTTTTTTATAAGATGGATTTTTGATACACACTAACAAATGAAAAAAACCTTGTCTTTACATAGACATAAAGACACACAAAAAATGATAGACTCCTTCAATACAATTTGACTCAAGGCTGAATTTCAGTTCTTTTTATCAAAAGAATCCAAGTGTCTTTGGTGCCACCATCCGAACACTGTCTGTCTTTTCTTGAAAATCTCCTCCTTTGTTTTGCAGAATGCCTCACGATGAGTTCCTAACACTGCTGTGCTTTGCCTTGCAAGATTTTAATCACTTCTCAACACTTTATAATGATCCCGTCACTCCACTTCTTACTCACTATGCAAGCCACACGTTTTTAAATCTCCAGTCAAAACTGAGCAATTTTACTCACTGTCAAAGTTCTTAAAGAACTCTTCTCACGCCTGTAGACACTCCCCCTGACCTTTATACGCCTTGTAATTTTTTACTCGCAGTCCTCAGTTCTTCTTCATCTCTTGTATCACTATTTTTTGTAATCGAGACACCACACTCTAATTCTTGTCACTTTTCCCTCTTTTTTATAAAACCTCAATTGCTATGCTCAGGAAAAACAACCACTCCCCACACTCTTCAAAAATGTTTTTCTATAACGCTCTAAAAGATTCTTCCGGTTGTAACGTCCCATACATTTTTTTTATATGCCTGAGCTTCCATGCCACATGCGCGTTTATGGTTCGAACCGATCTTGTTGCAATCTACATCAACTCCAGTTGATCATCCACTCACTGAGGTCCCGTCTTCTTCAAAAAATCTCATCTCTTATATTTATCGAGCCGTTTTTGACCGCCTTTTGTTATCAAAAAACTTCTCTAAAACACGGGCTCAGTCTGTTAGTATATTTCTGTACGCATAACCACGTGGAAGAAGAAAAAACGTTCCTTCTTTCATGCGTTGCTATTTTTAGCACTGCCGATCAAAGGACTTAAAAAAAATGCTTAACGTGTATATTGTTAGCAATATGAGTTGTCATTAGTGTATTTCACAAAACCCATTCACACCGGTAAAGGATCACCGGTTGCTCTCATTACTTTGAAGACACCGGTAGATAAAGAACATAATGTATGCACCGGTTAACTATTTTGATAGATACACTGGTAGACCGAATCAAGAACTCTTAACCGGTCTTATGAGGCATACAGGAACCGGGTATAAGGGTATACCGGTCTAACTGCAAGATAGATCCGATCCAGACTTTATGGATCAGTTTGAATTACAGTTTAAGTTAAAAGCCTGATTATACGGGACATCCATCGCTTAGAAGTGGAGTTAGCTTTTCAACTGAAGTTAGCTTTAATTCTACGGATGATCTCAAGGTAAACTCCAGATCACAACGCATAGCCTCTATGTGTTGCATGATTTATGGTTAAGTTTATTCCCTGTTGGTTCTATGAGTCAAGAGGTTCACTCTTGTATAAATATAGGTCATAGGACGCAAGATATGTTGTTGCTATTGTTGATAGTTGGAAATTGCACAGAGCAGAGGACAAATATCTCTTGAGGAGTGCTACAGGCACAGAGGTGAAGTAAGAAAGAAAAGTCAACAGCCAGGCAAACCGGGGAAGAGATCTACAGGTATGATCTAATCAGACAATTAGTGTTATAATAGATCACTGCTTTTATAAAGTATTAAAAACATATTGAAATCCCTCTATCAGGGTGAACCTAATTGGTTCGTTGTAAAAATCCTCTAACAGGGTAATATCTTTGTAGATGTTCAAAGTCCTATAACTAGGCAACTCTTAACAGGGCTTAGATCTTAACTGATCTTTTGTAAAATCCCCTAATCGGGTAGCACCTTAACTAGTGCTTTGTAAGCTCCTAACAGCGCCTTCATTTAATACTAGTGAAGTTGTGAGCTCCGTCTCACCGTGGTTTTCTCCGTCTCATCGAGGGTTTCCACGTATAAATACCTGTGTTAATCTGTGTGATTTTGTTTATGCCTGTGAATGACTATTATATTCTATTTATCCATAAGGACAGTAAATAAAGGAGAATTACACTAAAGTAGGAGCATTTAATGATTCACCCCCCCTCTCAGTAACTGGTAAGCATTAACATATATTCCAATGCGTTTCTTTTAACCTTCGTTTTTTTACTTGCAGACACAGCACGATGTTTGATTTATTATGCAACACTATATATATATAAACATTACTGACCGATCTGACGAGACTGTTCCACCTCCTGGTTACCAACCTGTAGAATTCTTCCAGCACACTTCCGCATGCTGCTATCATCCATTCGCACCCCTCATTTTTTCACATTTCACACACGTGTTCCTATCAAAGATATGCTTCGTATGTAACTCCATTTTTAAAAAACGGTGCTTGGTGTGAGAACACTTGTCTCACAGCTGCAACGCAGATTTATGCCAAAGACAGAGAGCTTTAAAAAAGTAAACTCCCGACACATTCCTGCTTACGGCATACACACTCAAATGATTATTGGATAGTCCTTAATCTTTGCACAGATGTTACAAAAGACAATTGGTAGAATCCAGCTGTAGAGTGGTGACACACGTCTTCCAGCCAACTAGGAGGAATACGAGAGCACACGGTTGAATCACTTGACACTTGCCAGACCGCAAACAAGAAGATGACTACCCGACAAACATAACAACAAGACAGAGCATCGAATGACAAAAAAAGAGCAACACTAACATTAGAGCCAAAGTTTCAGCTGTCTTTACCTTGTCCGAGGCATCCAAGGATTTCAAAAAGACCATTTGATCCTTGCAAGAAACCAAAAAATTGATGATGGTACAATTTTTTCCATCCGTCCATCCATTTGAAAATATGGTGCAGCCAAACTGTTTCCATTGTGATCTTTGGTCTTCTACCACATCTCTGGCCCTAGAAACATCTTTGAGCAACCTACAAGCATGAAGCAAAATTAAGTACACGATTTTGAATCTTGATTAAAGCAAACTTACATTCAACAAAAATAAGTAAATTGTAAAACCGTAAAACATTTAAAAATTAAAACAAGTGAGCTAATCTCCCACTCAAGTCTGCAGGAGAAGGCGCCTTGTAGCCCTTTCCCGCCACAATAATTTCCGTCACAAAATTGAGCCAATAGAGACTTGTTGCAACATTGGAGGGGATGTTAAAATACCAGAAATCGGCACACTGAATGTCAACTTGCCGATGCACATCACTGTTCCACGTAGTACCCTTTAGTGATGGCTGTGCTCCAGGTGTGTTTCTGTGCACAATTTTTTTTTCTATAGAAGATGTGTGTGGCGGTGGTCTACTAGAACCAGCTAAAGTGGAAGCCGAGGCGATGGTAGATTTGTGGATCTGTGGGCCACGAAAGGAGCCCACTATGCCCTCAAGTGTTGTTTCTTCTTCATCAAGGTTGGCTAGGATACCTGGTCACAACCCACATTATTTCATTATGATCATTTTTTTAGCAAAATCCAAGCTAATAATGGTGATTAGAAAATAATAAATAATTCTTAAAAAGAAGACAGTGTGAGATACCTTGGGATTTAGAAATGGCTGCTCTCATGGCCAATTTTGCCTTTTCCCTTTGCAACTTTTTCTCTTCTTGGGCAGCGAGCAAGACATTCATCTCTCTCACAATTTCATCCGTGGTGAACTCACAAACCCTTGTGTCATGCTTTGTGATCCCTCCAAGGTGGTATTTGAAATGAGATATGCCTCCACTAATTAGTTTTTCACATTTTATGCATATCACAGTATTATGTTCGGGTCCTTCAAAAGCATATGTCCATGCCTTGTCTTCAGCCCCTTTAGAGCACGTGCCTACATATCCAGATGGACATGCGTCTACTGGGGCATTGGCAGACCCTCAGCTGACCCAGTTGTAGAGGTTTCCCTATTTACCATTTTAATGAAGAATCGACCTACACACAAATTGAAGGCACAAATTTAGAAATTTAATAAACAAATTTAGAAACAAACTAAATTAGTTTAAAGCTTTAAATAAGTTTAAACATAGCTGAAACTTGAAAGAAAAAAACAAAAAAATGTCTTAAGTTATGATTTTTAAAAAAAAATATAAAATTATAAAAAAAACTATGAAAAAGTTTGCAAAAATTGCTAAAAAATGGTGTTAGATCTTGTTCATTACGCTCTAAAATGAGTTAGAGCACATTGGAAATGGTATTGTAGAGTTTGTATAAACTTAGATGCAACTAATACAAGACAATGATTTAAAAAAAAAGAAAAAGAATTTTGAAAGCTTACTTGTGAATCCGAATTTGCTTGAAAAATCTCTTTGAATCCACTTCAACTTCATAAGAAATTGCTCCAGAATGCTGCAAATGACCTTTTTTCTCCTCCAAACCCTTTCTCCTCTCCAAATCAGCTCTTGCAAACAAAAAAATCAATTTTGCACTTTGCTAGGCTGCCACAATTTATTTCTGGACGCGCGGGCGACAATTATTTAAATATTGTGGTTAACCTGTGAACTTATCAGCACTTTTCTTTGCAATAAGTTGGAAACTTATCTGCGATAAGTTCCTGCAATAACTTGACAGAATTTATCACGGGCCAAAACTTATCGCGATAAGTTCACTTATCTGTGATATGTCGACGATAATTTGATCTACGGTCTAACATAATACCGCCTTACCAAAATCGTTATCAGTTCTATGCAGACTGATTGAACAACCGCTAAAATAATCACAGATATGTTCAGACGTGATATAGATATAGCAAAAAGAAAAGAACAAAAACAGGTATTGTGTTGCTATTTCTAGGCAGAAACGAATATTTGGCCAACCTCTTTTTGGCCTTTAATTTGGTTTCCGTTTCTTCCAAATTAACTAGCAATCTGAGTACTAATTATCGCCAAGCCATCTTCAGAAACATGGGACTAGTAATTATTAGTAATCACACTTTTAATTAGATTTTCTACTGCTACATAGCCTCTTTAAATCATTTTCAAATAGGCTATTTGAGATCATGCAATTAACATAGCTTGTTTCAGATGGGATTTCACTATTTATTTCCTCGTTGGTAGCATCTTGTCTCTCCTAGGGGCTTTGTGTTCGCATGTTTAAAAATGCTCGCTTCACACATTCACTAAATTTAAAGCTGATAGGCCACCACTGGGGTAAAGAATAAAGTTAAATAATGTACAACTTGGTTTAAGTGTCAATTTGGGGATTTTGAGCTTGCAAAAGGTGTTGTGGCTATATGTTGAAGGTGAAGGGGTGAGAGTCGCAAGTTGAGCTGGGAAGAAATGCAGCTAGGAAATAAACTAAATTGAACCACAAACCACACTTGCAAATAGCACAAAAACAACATTGATTAAAGAGTAGAAATAAACACGCTGCTAAGCTAACACGAATCACCAGACATCTCAAGAAGTGGGCCCTGCCTCCTCAGTACATACAGTGATGGAGCACAAATTCCTTTCTACGCTGATTCAATAATGCAAAATGTTGTTTTTATTTATTAGAGAATGATACAATAATCTGCATACACTAATCTTCATACAGTAATCTGCTCACCCAAAGTCTTTCTTTGAGCTGAGATATATAGTTCAAGCTTATAACAAATGCTATATAAGGCGGTATAAAATAAGATAGTTTGATTTGGCTGGCCTAACAAAATAATGGCTTATACAACCTTGGCCGCTGGCCACATATTACAATCGATTCTGTTACAACAGCATATGAAAATAGGAAACAGACATATTGGCGAGTTTCTCCTCCACACGATAAAGCTTCCCTCCATGATTCAGTTGAGTTAGAAAAGAGAAGAAATCATTAGAAACATTCATACAAAGATACACAATAACTGAAGATCTGGCAGTTCGAATTGGTACAATAAGGATGACATGAATAGAGTCCATTTGCAAAGCAGCAGAATGAAGAATCCACGTGGCCAATAAGAATCCAATAGAAGATTTCCACACAAAGAAGTTGATGATTTGTACAGTCATCATAAGAAGCTCTAACCGTCAGTGCCTTGGAAGATGACATCATCTTTTGGGGAATTGCTGGAGTTTCAAAGAAGACAAAAGGTTGCCACACACCTCACAAGATGCCGAGAAGGATGACATGAATAGAGTCCATTTGCAAAGCAGCAGAATGAAGAATCCACGTGGCCAATAAGAATCCAATAGAAGATTTCCACACAAAGAAGTTGATGATTTGTACAGTCATCATAAGAAGCTCTAACCGTCAGCGCCTTGGAAGATGACATCATCTTTTGGGGAATTGCTGGAGTTTCAAAGAAGACAAAAGGTTGCCACACACCTCACAAGATGCCGAGAAGGATGACATGAATAGAGTCCATTTGCAAAGCAGCAGAATGAAGAATCCACGTGGCCAATAAGAATCCAATAGAAGATTTCCACACAAAGAAGTTGATGATTTGTACAGTCATCATAAGAAGCTCTAACCGTCAGCGCCTTGGAAGATGACATCATCTTTTGGGGAATTGCTGGAGTTTCAAAGAAGACAAAAGGTTGCCACACACCTCACAAGATGCCGAGAAGGGAGTCAAACCTTGTGATGAGTTGGATGTGTTGAAGGTATACGCTGAATTGGAATAAGACAAAATCAAGACAGGTCGCAGGAAAGGAATCGTGGAGACATATGAAGTCATTGATATCAATTCTGGGCACATATAGATGGCTTTAATCAGAACTTTATATTTCTAAGGATGGTCGATTGAGGATATTGAAGATTGGTGCTGAGTGGTAGACACCACAGTCCTCATTCTAGTGTGGTGGAAAAGAGACAAATAGCTAGTGTAACATGGGGACACGTCCCCCCCATAAACCCCCCGTTCCCAGGTCGGGGATGTCCCTGGGACAAGGATGTGGTGTCCCCGGGATAGGGATATAGTGTCCCCCATCCCCCCACCACTGCCTTCCCGCAACCAAGTCACTGCCGCGATAGACAAACATGCCCGGGACCTTCGGGGGGATGTCTAAGTGTCCCTCGACTGTCTTGGGCATGTCCCCCGTCCCCGAATGGTGTCAAAATGACAAAAAAGTGAGTTTTTTAAAAAAAAGTTTTCACTTTTATATTAGGGTTCTATTCTAACCCTTAAAAGGAGGTGGGTCCCATTTTGGCCACTCCAAGCCTACATAAGCCCCTCCAAACTTCATTTTTTCCTGACAATTAGATTTCAACTTGTTTGCTACAACTGATAAAGAAGAGTGAAAAGGAGTGCAAAGAGTGATTGGAGGAGTGCAAGAAATGATTGCAAGTGAAAGAGGAGCAAGAAGAAGAAGAGGAAGATTCTACACCTTCCTTGAAGAGATTCATCAAGCACAAGGTAGAGTTTTTAGATTTTTTTTGTTTTATTTTTTGTTTTTGTTTGTAAAAGTAAATTTTAAGTTCTTTTAAAATGTTGAATGTCACTTCTAAATTCTTGTTGAAAGTGTTTTCATTTTTGTTGTTTCTTGTGTTTTCACTTTTGTTGTTTCTTGTTGTTTTTAAATTAGGGCCTAGGCTGAAACTAGTTTTTAATAATTTATTTTTTAATTTTTTAAATTTTTTTTCATTTTGTGAAATGCAATGTCAAAATGAGCTCTCATAGTCATGATATCAATGGAGATGAAATGGAAGTTTAGTCTAAGGGTGTAGGTCTATCAGATTATGAACCAGAGCATGAGGAAAGTGACCATGGGGCTAATTCGAAAGCCCAAACTAGTTTTATCACTAGTGGACTACCTTCTATAGATTGCCCCTCTCAGCTTTTAACACAGTTTGCTAGGGGTCCTTATGATCCCAAGTCTCCTTTCAAACAATTGGCAACAAGAGTAACAACCCCAATGCCAATAAGTGGTGGCACAAGAAAATGGAAATGCAATCTTTGTGGTGCATGATGGTCGGGGAGTGTCACTAGAGTTAATGCACACTTGCTCTTTTAGACAGGACATGGTATGAGTGCATGTAAATTTTTGATGGAAGCTAAAAATGTCAAGTACAGAATTGAGATAAATAAGCTTTGGGGTGTTCTTGAGGATAGTGCAGTTGCAGTGCCTACTACTTTGTCTGCTAGGCAATAGGCTCAGGCAATTCAGTAGTTACAAGGGCAACCACATGCTTCTACTCATGCCATGCATCAAAGAGAAAGAATGATGTCAAGGTCAGCCTTAGGATGTTTATCCACTTAGAGTTCAGCAGGGGAGGGCAATGACTAGGGGAAACACAAGACGGGAAGTAACCCCATAACTGATTTGTTCAATGTACATTTGAAGTATCATATAGATGATTCCATTGGAAAGTTCTTCTTTGCCAATGGCATACAATTGCATGTAGCTCGATCTCCTTATTATGAGGAGATGATGTCGATGGTGGCGAAGGGGGGACCATCATTTGTGCCACCAGGTGAGCATAAATTGAGGACCATGATCTTGGATAACTAGTATACCAAGGTCAATATTTTGATGGAGTAGATGACGACATGTTGGATAGAGTCCGGATGCAACACAGGTATGGATGGGTGGGTAGACATTAGCCATTGTCCACTCATCAACATCATGGTTACATGAACAAAAGGCCCATACTTTCTAAGGGTAGTTGATTGTTCAAGGCATTGCAAAGATGCTGATTTTTAGTTTTAGGTCCTTAGGGAGGCTATTGAGGAGGTTGAGACACAAAATGTGGTCCAAGTAGTGACAGATACAACACATGTGTGCAGAGCTGCAGGGGAGCTTATTGAGGCAGCCTATAGACATATTTGGTGGACTCCATGTTGTATGCATGCCATGAACAATGCACTCAAGGACATGGGGAAGATTGACTGGATTAGAGGAGTGATCAAGGATGCGAGAGATGTGTAGATGTTTATCTGCAACCACCACACGTCACATGCACCCTTCAGGACCTTTGCAAAGGAGTTCTTGAAACCAGTTGAGACTAGATATGCATCTTATTAGATTCTCTTGGAGAGAATGCTTGAGTTGCAAGAGGCATTGCAACTCATGGTTATGACAAATGAGTGGAACCAGTGGGTTGAGGCCAAGACAAGATAAGGGAAGAGGGTGAAGGAGATAGTGAAGAGTGATCAACTTTGGAGTGATGTAAAATACATAGTCTCAATCATTACTTCGGTTTTCCAGGTGATCAGATATGGCGATGGGGATGCACCTACCCTTGGAGAGGTGTATGAGTGCATCGATTCTATGCTTGATCAAATGAGGGCTATTGTGCGAGAGGATCCCACTTCAGTATTCTACAATGAGCACATTCAGCCAATCATTTAGCGTAGATGAAACAAGTTGAACACTCCTTTGCACATGGCTTCTTATGCAGTGAATCCTAAGTGGTACATGGCTAGGCCTGGTAGAGTTATACCACTTCAGGATGATGAGGTGAAGGTAGGGTTCTTTAGGTGCATTGGTAAGATGTATGATAATGAAACTATTGGCGAGATTCCCACTGAGTGGACGAAATTTACCTTTTACAGGTTATTCGGATGTGGCAATGATGGATATCAGATTTATGGCACATGAGCATTTGATTTTGTGGTGGAAATGTCATGGATTACAGAGGTCAAAGATTACCGCACTAGCCATTCGTCTGCTATCTCAGGTTTCTAGTTCTTCAACTGCAGAGAGGAACTGGTCTACTTATAGCTTCATCCACTCTCTTAAGAGGAACAAACTTTCCTCTAGGAGAGAAGAGAAGTTAGTGGTTGTACACAGTGCCTTGCGTATCATGACCGTAAGACACGCATGTACAAGGAGAGCCCAACAACACCTGTGTCACAGGGTTCGCCGAATTTTCGGCTTCAAGTTCGAAATTCGGCGAACTTATAAAAACAATTGGAAATTCGTTAATATTCGTCTAAAAATTCGTATGAAACAGGATGACAGTTGTTTTATTAAAAAAATAATTGCGGAGAACATTTTTTTAGGGATTTTCATAGATTTTTTCCATAAATAATGCATCGACAAATCTTCTCTTGCTGGCGGCTAGCGAAAAGCAAATTTCTTCTATCCACACGACAGAAGTTTGAATGACACAAGTTGTGGCAGCCGACTCCGACATTCATTCCGGGCAGCAAGGTGTTTCCCGACTGCCGGGAACTCTCCCAAACGTTGCCTCCGTCGCCATTGAACACTAGAAAATTTGAATTTTGCGACAGCGAAATAGACACATTTCCAGTTTTCACGCAATAAAAGAAATCCTTTCGCATGATGGTCGGTTTAAAGTCTACAGAAAAAAAATCCTTTTTCTTTTTCGTTTCGAGGTCATTGTTTATAAATTTTAAGGAATGATTTTTTTATAATGACTAAAACTGAACACGTTTAAAAAAATCCTCCTTTTATTTTGGTAATAAGTTTTTTAGTTTACAATTCATACTACGTTTCCATTTATTTTAAAAAAATCATATTTAGCATTTTTTATTTTGTTTTCTAAAGTTAAAATAAAAATTAATATTTTTATTTTATGTCTTTAAATAAATTTTAATATTATTTTTTAATTAAAGATATAATATTTAAAAATATAAATATTACATCTTTATTTTATTTTTTAAATAAAATTTAGTATTTTGTGGATATATTATTTATATTTAAAAAAATTAAATTTATACAAAGGCGAATTTAGTGTCGAATTTTTTCCTTTTGTCGAACTTCATCCGAATTTTATTGTTGCCGAACATGAATTCGAACTCAAACCTTGTGACTTAGAACAACACAATGGGATGTAGAGCCAGAGGAGCCATCGCGGATTGATGAGGATGAGACTGCAACAGCTAGAGATATAGGGCTTTTGAATGTGAAATCACTTGTTAAAACTGTCACACATTATTCTTAAATTCTGTGCAAATTGGACCTTTATGTCTGTTAAAAACTTATATTTGTCACAGGGCTGTAATCTGATTTATGGCTGCAAGTTACCCTCAGTTCAAATAGTAAGAAGTATGCAAGTGTTTGAAGAAATATGAAAACGAACATTGGTCTGTGAACTCACTTGTGCCCTTATCATTCATATTCAATATTGCAAACTGCTGTTCTGTAACTGGTTCTGTGAATGCAATTTGTTATGTTCTTTGAATTTGCATATAAACTTTGTAAGTACTTCATTGCATTGTGTCCTCCAAACAAAATGGCAAATCTGAAAGTACAGCAGTACTTTATTTCTTATTGCAAGCAAACTGTTTGATACAATTACAAGTGAAAGATAGAGCAAAAAATTGTGGCAAACAGGGGTAGCACATTACATTCCTCAAGTGTAATCTGTTCTATAATGGTTCTTACTTCTTAATTTTCTCTACCTAATTCAACGAATTGCATAATTTGTCTCTTTCAAATATTAAGTTGTAGGGAATGTCACAAGGTTTCTCTCTCAAATGAAAGAATGTTCCGTAATTGCTTTGTTCTTAATATTATATGAATATCATAATTCTCAAATATTGACACAGATTTTTTTATTTTCAAGTTTTTAAGAATAGTATGTTATCCTGTAAGTTTGACATATATTACTTGTGTACTTCTATTTTATGGGTTCAGATTTGTGATTCTAGATCTCAAAGTAAAATCGATCATTTGACCTTAAAACTATCTGATACATCTTTAGTTTATGACTATTTTATGATCTGGAGTACAAGGGAATAGTTTTGTTTTATGTGCCTTTTAATTTTAAAAAAAATCATACGCTGGAAGCAATAACAACAATTTTGTCTTTTAAGTGCTTGTATTTGACATGGTTTCAGCTGGCATACTCTTGTGTGGGGAACCTGGGACTGGGAAGACATTACTAGCAAAAGCAGTAGCTGGTGAGGCAGGTGTAAATTTTTTTTCAATATCAGCTTCGCAGTTTGTAGAGATGTATGTTGGAGTTGGTGCTTCCCGTGTTCGAGCCCTTTATGATGAAGCCAAAGAAAATGTAAGTACTTATGTGTATCATTGAAGTTTGTTTTTGTATTCTATTATGGCCATCTATTAAGTAGGTGGTAATTTGTAGCCTGCTCGAGATATATTATTTGTTGCATGTACCTGTCCTTATTTGAATTATGAGAAGTCAAATGCTCTTTGGTATTCATATATGCTGATTCAAAGTTAATCTGTTATATTTGTATTGTCATTTTGAAGAATTTTTGTGTGTGCGCACGAAGTGGATGATTTTGAATTTGGAGACATAGGATGAGAAATTTGCATACAAGCAAGAAATATATAGATAAAATACACTATAATAACTAAGTTACTAGAAGCACAAAATGCATAAATTCTTCTAAGCTTTCTGCAGGAGGCATCTAGTGGAGACTAAAGTTTGTGGAAATGTAGTTTATAAGAAAATCTGCATAGCATGATTGTATTTCTAAAATAATTGGTACTCATTAGTTCAATGAAAAGTTTGGTCTTCAGAATATTTCAGTCTTAAATCATGCAAATAGCTGATTAGTTTTATAGGCTTGAAGATTATCTGAAAATAGTTCCATATTTTTGAAAGTTGCCATTCTATCCAAATTTTTTGTTTGAACTCTTGAAAAAATGAAATAGTCTGAGCTTGGGTGAATCATAATGGTATAAAAAGTAAATCTCACCATATTCTAAAATATATCTATATCTAATGAGAGATGTAGAGGAAAATGTGCGATAGGCCCAATCCCATATAATATATACAGGATATAGAGAGGTAGACACAGATATACAAAAATACAAATAGAACTAAGAGCTATGTAGAATTTAATGTTATTTGAAGATCTTTTATGATTATGATACATGAGATTTAGACATACAAGTCAAACTGAAATAATATGAAGCATTTGATTTAGTTTGAAACTTGATGTGATCCAAACAAGATATTTGAGACAATACAATGGAAGATATCGTGATATTTTGAAAGCATACACATTTCTTGTGATGTTTGTATATGAATGTCTGTTGATGGGCTGACTATGATGATAAATAAAATGATACAAGGAGCTAATGTATGCCTTTTAACGGTCTGGGTGGCCTTGAGAGTTGTTCTTTTGTAAGAACCCCTTCACGTTTTACCCCAAAAACTCAGTTGGATTGGTTAGGCAATCTGTCAAACACTTGGCATGCAAAGTGCTGGAATTTGGATTTTTTTGATTTCTTCTTGTGTTGAATGTTGTATGATTGTTTTCAGTTGAGTTTTGCATAAACAAGTGCATACAGTGACAACAAATAATATAAAATGCAAAGCAATGAAAGAACACACGATAACCTTCTCTTTTCTCCTCAAATATACAATGATATCAGATCTGATATAATTAGAACAGCAAGATATTTCCTTCAATAGTGTAATCTATATTGTTTCCAAATGAAATACAAACATCCTTGGATCATATGAACGATGTAATAACTTAATAGGACGCATTATGATCAATTCCTCAATGAGGAAGGTGATGCTTTTGCTGGAAGAGGTACTGCTGTAGGTGATATTCCAAATCAGCAGTGAACACTTGGAAAGGAGCTAGAAATCTCTCACATAAATCTGCAATATTTAATTATGCCTTCAAACCCTAGGTGTGCTTGGACTGAAATGATGATTTCCTCTTCAATCCAATAAATACCAGACACCCATATCCATAAATAATTTTATAAATTATTTCTTAGTTAATAGAAACCTGGAACCTTCACCAAATGCTTCCAAAAATTCCTCAAACCAGCCTATGCAGAAAATAACTATAAAATGTTTTGACCTTAAAATTATCACAATATCTCAAAATAAGGATCTAAAACCCTAGCGCCCAGCTATGCAAGCTTAAACCAGCAGCGAACCCTCATCAAACATATCAAAATGATCGCCATAGTGCTGTCATGAAACCCTCTTGGTTGAAATATCATAAAATATCAAATACCAACTTGGAAATTTGCTTGTAAATCTCTTTCAAGTTGCTCCAAACCCTAGCTGCCAAAGAATGATGTACAAACCTGCAATACAAATCCTCCTTATGGCTGCCAAACATCAAAACTTGCAATTTATCCACAATAGTGAATGCTAGATGGATCCACCTCTCAAAATAGAATTGGGTTTTCATCCAATCTACTAATTTCTGAAGGTTTTCGTCCTAAAAAATGGTTGAACCTGTTGAGACTAGCTGATAATGGAAATTCTCCAACAATAGCAAATGCTTCAATGATGCCTCTAAAGTGAAGTTGATATTCCTTATAAAGACATCCAAGAAAACTCTAGAAGATTAGGCAGACTTTAATAATTGGAGAATTTTATTTAATAAAATGACTTATTTTATTATTTTATCATTTTCACTTAATTCCTTATAAAGTCACTTTTTATAATATTTTACTTTTTTTTGCTTGGTAAAAGTTTTTTATGTTATTAATATTAAATATAAACTGGGGTTGACCTGGCCCGTACTGGGGCTAGTTACAACAGGGAAACCACCTTCCCAACACATTACATCAGATAGAGCCATAAACATGCCTATAAACATGAAGTTCTCTTTCCTAAAATTTAAACTTGTCACAATCAAAATTTACCATTAGCTCTACCCTTGACCTTACTACTAGTTCCTCCCTTTGTTTGAGACCGAAGGATCATGTCAAAGGGCTCCTTCCTCACTTTTTTCTCATTTTAACCTTTCATCGAGTTGCCTGCTTTATGCCAGTCCATAGATTGGACCAGTGATATCTTGCCATTTTCAACCAAGCAACACTCCAGTTGTTCAAGATGACTATCCACAGAAGCAAGCTCCACCTCAGCATCTCAAGACTCTACTAGCCTATTTTTCTCTCTTCCAATTGGCGTTGCAACATCATTTTTTGACTCCAATTCACTATCACAGCTCCCACTGGCTACTTTAACACAATCCAATGTTGGCATCACATTTTGAATTGGAACCTTAGATGATCGTTGCACACCATCCCCAAACAGAGCCTGAGAAAAACTCTTTTGCTTCTCATTTATCTTCTCCACAGTATAGTGACGATTAGAAACATTTTTCACCATGAAACTTTTGTCTGCAATCTGTGTCCGACACACTAACCAGCCATATGCCTTGTTTGAAAACAAATTTTACATTGAAAGGGAACCCCTTCATAGTCCAGGGGCTGTACCCAACAATTCCACCTTTGGAAGTTTTAATTGAAATATCCTTGGGAAGCCCTTTAGAGACATCCATTTCCACCAAAATCCGAGCAAAGATGGAATGATGGAGGTATGAGGATCCTTCATCAACCATCAAAAAATTACCTAGAGAGTTTCCAATAGCTTCAAAGCATGCATCAAACCAAAACTGTAAAGGAAGGTTGGGTAATCTTAAATAGAGCGGGATCCCATCGTAGACATCAATGGTAGGGATAAAAGCAGGATGCCAGGGCTTCAACATTAGGGCATATTTGTCTTCCCAGTTCCAAGGGAACTCACACAGAATCTTGTCCCTATCTTGAATATTTTCAAAAACCACAATAAAAAACCTCTGGCCATTAGATAGATTTGGACACATCCATCCAATATGGGTTCCTAGTTCTCCATAATCCACTTGTGGAGATCATGTAAACTAGGCCATAATCCCCTAAAATGCCCAATCAACCCTAACTTGGAGAAAACAGAGACATTGTGAGAGACTTCTCTACCTCCTCTTCCAGATTCACTGAAATATCTTTGCTCAATGGTGTCAAAATGACACCCTGAGATCCTCTCATGTCTTGTTTTAATCCTAACCCCTATTTGGTCAGGGGTGTGGGGGCCCTCAAAGGGCCACATGGGCCATGCCCCCAAGACCCGCAACTTGCCTTCATCCCATCCGTTCGCATCATACCGCCTTTAGACGTTTTTTTGTTTGTATTCCCCAACACGACATTAAAGTGGGGATTCTCTCCTCTTGCTCCAAGTTGTCTACTGCTCTTGTAGCCCTGCATCTCTCTAGTCTACCAACATGGCAAACTTTTCCCTTTCTGGCTGTAATGTCCCCATTTTTATGCCTCCCTTGTCAGTACCAGCTAGCAAGTTTGGCCTATTAGCGGGGTTCCATAGGCCAATGAGATGGATAGGGAACCCATTCAAGGTCTTGTGACGACATATCAAGGCGTGGAGAGCCAATTTGACTAGTCTCTTAGATTTTAGGAGAAATCCTTATTTTTTAGGGATGAAGTGGGAGTTAGCAAGGACACACTAGGAGACCTCCAGGATCAGCCTGGACACTTTTGACACAGTTTCTATTTTTTAGGAGAGTTCCTAAATTTTAGGAAAGGATTGCTAGTTAGCTTGTAGTGGTCAGACAACATCAGCGGACAAGGGGCATCAGACATAATCCGAATGAGCGAGCCAAGAATAATTGGGAAATAATTAAATTATTTCCCAAGTTCGGAATAATTAAATTATACTAAAAGTGATTATTTAATACTTATGCTATAATAAAGTATAATAATATTTGGCCCAAGTCCCTAGGCATTAAAATTAAGGTTATAACTTAAAGGGGGCCAAGTTTATAATGAGTAATGACCCCTCATGAAGTTCGAATCCCTAGGTGGGGGAATAAAATAAAACAAAACATTATTTAATGATTAAAAGGGTGAATAAAAACCCTAATTTCAAAATTGCACTTGGAGGGAAAAATGAAAATGAATAAAAAGAAGTTGGAGAGCCATTTTTCATATCTAAAAATTATTTTTTACACCAGTAATATTGTGGAGAGCTCTTTGAAGGGGTTTTTCAGCAGATCCATAATTTTTGAGAATGAAATCTTTCAGAGAGATAATTGCCTGCAGGTGTGAAATACCACCCAAGGGTAATTTTCACAGGAGGACTTGAAACAGATCGAATTGGAGGAGGATAATTTCTTGTTTCAGTCAGTAACAGGGCAGAAATAATCAGTAGCAGACTGTAGTATTGTTTCCAAAATTGTGGATCCAATCATTTGCAACCCTCTAGCAGCCGTACCAACTTCTACAGAGCATCTGTTGATAAAATTGCTGCTGGACGTGAGACTTCTTGAGGAGATTGGGGCAGATTTACACAATCATGAGCTGCTGTTAGTAGATCGGACATTAGCAGGGGTATCTCAGTGATTTTACAGCAATCAGCACCCAGCCTGGGCATTTAAGCAGGCCGTACATGCTACAGGACAGATCAAATAAGGCCCAGCTGGTATTTGGCAGACCATAAACAGCAGATAATCACCAAGACAACCCTTCTTCTCAACGTCTGCAGTAGACTGGGAATAGCTGAAGACATTCACATATCATTGCTGCCCATTTATGATGTCATGCTGCAGACTCCTGGTACAGGATGATGTAATTGACTGGAAACTGAAAATAAATCAATTATATGTTTTGAAGTTTGGCATTTTTAGATATTTTGTAATTGGTTTGTTTAGTAGTTGTTTTTCCTTTATGTTTCACAAGTATTGTTCAAAAAATTTAGCATTGCAATCAGCATGCAACCAAAACACAAAAAATTATAAAACCTCAAAAAACTCCCAAATAAATCAGAAAAAGCAAAAATATCAGACTTCACCAAAAAAATCAGAATTTGCCAAGTTGAATTCTGGGGGTGGCCATTACACTGACCACCATACATCTGCTAGGTAGAGGTGGCCGATAGGAGAGATATCTCTTGCAGCTACCAAAAAATAATATTTGTGGCCAATAGGAGAAATATCTCTTGTGGCTACCAAAAAATAACACTACAAACGCTAACTACGCTTGTTTTTTTCTTTATTTTAGTTATTTTTAATTCTTTTAGAATGTGTAGACGATTTTTTTCATTTATAATATATTGCAACATAATGTCTTAGTCTATCGGTACCTCAGGCCCAGTTAGGAAGGATAGGGCTTGGAAACATGCCATCCTCGAATTGAAAAAAGGAGAAGTAAAATGTTTTCATTTCAAAGTGAAATATAGTGGGGGAGGTATTAAACTGGTTGAAGTATCACCTTGCACATATGCCACACCATGATGCCAAATCATACACAAAAGCACCCATTGAACTTAATGTGAAGCACAAACTCAAATAGAGGAATTTGAAGAGAAAAAGGAATTAAAATGAAAGCAAATGGAAGAAATAGTAAACATTGGTGGAGAAGCTTCTTCAAGTCCTTAGCCTCCATTTCCTGCATCTACATGTAGTGGTAGTGCGAGTGTGACCATTGGGCCTCAGATTCGTAAAAAAAATTCTACATTTGATTCACTTTCTGTTTCACGCACAACTCTAGGTGCTTAACCATCGCTTGAGAGCATGGGTTGGAATAAGTAGAAGCATGATGCCACAAAAAGGGCAATTGGAGAGTTTTGGCTCTACAACATCATTCCATTTCATGCTGCAAGGTATTCATTATTATTTTGATTTCTATGTCTTGAATTTTTTTCTTTAGAATATGCCATATTGATTGTTCTAATTTTTTAAGTTAAAAGTAAAACTTAATACTTATTTTGATTATTTAATTTATTTTAGATCTCCTTATTGGCAAATTATGATAGATGTCGTTATTGTTTGTGGTGCGGGATTCAAGGTCCCTACTGATGAGGAGCTAAATGGTCCTATTTTGAGAGAAAAGGTGGTTGATGTCTGTTGATGTTTTGTAGCTTCAGCCGAATAAACACTGAGTCAATACTAGTGAAGATATGTATATATATATATTTAGTATATATGAGATGTATATATATATATATATATATATATATATTATGTAAATATTAGAGAAATTAATATAATACTCGAGATATTATATATATATATATGTATATATACATATGTATATACGTATAGATATATAATCATAATTGTCATTATATTAATCACATATTAATGAATAGACATGTCCAATGAAGGGACATGTCTCTTCTTGGCTCATTCTCAATATAAATGCAAGAGATTGTTGCATTTGGAAAACACATACAATGAGATAGTGCTATTACATTTGCAATGATCCTAAAACCTTAACAATGTCAAACCCACAATTGCCAAGCAGCATGAGGTATGGAGGAGGAAGGGTTGCACCATCATGACTCATTGGTTGGACTGACAGAAGTAGAACACTGCTGATTTTTTTTCTCCTCATCAAGTAATTGTACTTACTACTTTGTAAAGTACATTAATTTAGTGATTAAGTTTTTTAATTTTTATTTTACTAAATCACTTTTTTTTTCTTTCTCAAGTCGCACAGTGTTTTAGAAGTCAATTGATGCTTTAGGAAAACTGAAGAATGTTGAGTATCTTTGTGAGCTCTTGGAAATTGGTAGAGACAGTTATTAGATAATGTAACAAATTATGTTGCTGCAGGTAGACTTCTTATGGAGAGCCACCCCACCTTGTTTTGGACCCCTTGTGTTGCTCATTTCCCTGACCTCATATTGGAGGGTCTTGAAAAATTTCCTTGGATCAAAACATGTGTAGAGCATGCAAGAAATATTTGTAAATACATATATAATCATATTTGGGTCCTCAACCTTATGAGGAATTTCACATATAAGAAAGAGTTGGCTTGGCCAAGGATTCCCCAATTTGCAACCAATTTTATCATGTTGCAATTTTTGCTTCAGTCCATGGCCAGTTTGAAACACATGTTTGTAAGTGAGGAGTGGACCACATCATCATACACGAAGACCAGTGGAAGGATTGAGATGACTGATTTGGTTTTTTACGAGCATAGCTTTTGGCATTTGACCAAGGAGATTGTGCCGGTGATTTTTCATTATATTTTTGTTCTCATTTCCATTTCATTTCCTTATTTTTGTTTATTCATTGTTGAAGTTAAAGTTAAAATTTAAAGCTTAATGTTTCAACTTTTACAATGATTGCAGTTCATAGAGCCTCTTGTTGTTCTCCTATAAGTTGCTGATAGAGAGAAGCCCACAATGGGCTACATTTATAAGGGCATGGATAGGGTCAAGGAGGCCATTAGATCTATTTATTCAAAGAATGAGGCTAAGTATGGTCCCTTGTGGGAGATCATCAATTAACGATGACATCATTTGCTTCACAAGCCTATACATGCAACTGCCTACTACCTTAATCTGGTGTTTCATTTTTGCCCATATTTCAAGGCTGATTAAGAGGTGTTGAGTGGGCTCTACGAAGTTGTAGAGCAAATGTCACATGATTCATCAGTTGGAGCACACATAGTCTGTGAGCTAGAGATCAAGAAGACTTCTTTGCATGAGAAATATGCAAGCAAAATCAGACACAAATAATGCTAGGTGAAAATCTATTCAAAGCATAATTTGAAATTTATATATTAAACTTTCTATCCATAACCATTTTACATTGACAAACTCAAAGTAATAGAATATAATTGATTTTTATTTTTTCTCATTTTAGATGCACAGTGGGAGATGTTTGGTGGTAAGGTGCCAAATCTACAGAGGATCGTAGTTCATATCTTGAGCCAACCATGTAGTGCTTTAGGAAGTGATTGCAATTGGAGTATTTTTGAGCACATACACTCCGAAAAGTGCAACAGGTTGGTAGTGCAAAGGTTAAATGATCTTGTGTATGTTCATTACAACTTTCACCTTCTTCACAAACAGATCTTGGGCATTGACACATGCATCACTTTATAGGAGGTTAATCCACAAGTAGAGTGGAACACTAAGGTTGATGACCTTGCCTTCAACAATGAAGACTTGGCATGGGTTGATCATGTGGATTGACAGGAAAAGGTAGTAGTGATGGCAAAGGATGAGGCTAGAGCACAAGGAGACCCATTAAAGGACCCTGAGGATGATGTGGATGAGGATATGGATGTCACTGAGGCTGAACCTGAGACATAGGCAAACATCATGGCTGCAACATCATCCAGGACCTATCTTAGGCACACACATAGGAGGGTTGGGGGGTCGAGTGATATAGGCTCCTTTGAGCCTTAGACCTTCTAGGCTCTAGCTTTTATTTTGAGATTGTCATTTTTTATGAATTTTGTAGACATTTGACACTCTATATATTTCTAATGTGGTATTTAGTTTAACTTATTTCCTTCAGCTAAAGCCTAAAATTTGTATTTATACTTATGTGATCAATGTAAACTTGTGTTTGTATTCAAAGTAGCTTTTATTTGATGAGATTATTTTGTCGTTAAGTTTTATTTGTTAAAAGATGCATGAAACATGTTTTAAATACTTAAAAATCTTTGAATTTCTAGGGTCTTTTAATTTGCGGAGTCTTTGCAAGTCTAGGCGCCGAGTTCGAGTTTGAGTAAAAAATCAGCTTGCTGAGTCCAAGTCGAATCTGGGTCTTGTAACTATGCTATTGACAACCAAATTAGGTCAATGAGACTTAACATCAGAAAGTATTAGAGTAGAAAGAACATCATCTTCTGAAAATTAACTTAACACAAAATATAGAAATAAGGTACAAAGGAAATAGATTGCTTTGTAATAGAGTATTGGCGTATCAGGGTTCTGATTTGTAAACTTTTTTGGTAGGAGAACCTTGCGAAAAAAAAGAGATTTAAAACTACCAAAGTGTATGCTTTAGTGGACATAACAAAAAATTCTTCTTCTAGTTTTAGGTGGCATATCCATAGACATAGGATTAAGTATTTGCACTGTTTTGGAGAATCAATGCCCACTCTATAATTTTTTTTTGTTCAACAGTTTTCAAAACTCAACACTAAAAAAATAGGAATTTGTAAGGATTGAGCAGCTGAGTGCTAGAGCATCCAAGCATGCTCATGAAAGGTCCTAGGTTTGAGTCTTAGTTGATGCATGCTTTTAAATCTGGCATCATAGCTAGGCTAGTTGAGCTCAAGTTGATGCATAGCTTTTGGGGGGAGTGGATGATGAGGAATGAAGTAAGTTGTGCAAAAGTCAATCTACTGTCCCACACTTCAAAATAAAAAAGAGGAAGTGAGGGGGAAATAGTTCAGTGGTAGAGCACTCCGACATTTCAATGATAGTTCATGAAATCTAGATATAGCTGGTTCATGGATTTCAACAAATGGATGCTGCAGTTTTTCTTTTTTCTTCTTTATCCTTTTGAGTAGCCTTGCAAAATGTTTTATTTAATTGGATGCTCAGCTAGATTATAGAATAGTAGGATAAAAGGATCCCTTGCCTCTGAAAAATAACTAAACTGTAAATGCTAAAACATGGTACAAAGGAAATGGTTACTTTTGGGTAGAATGTTAGCATATCAGGGTACTGAGTTCTAAACGTTTTTGGTTGGAGAGCCATGCGAGAAAAACATATATCAAATTATCAAATGGAATGCTGTAGTGGACATAATAAAAAATTCTCATTCTTGTGTTAGGAGCTATCCTTAGACATAGGGTTAAGTATTGCACGTTCTGTTGTAAATTGATGTCTTGTAGCTGTTTCTAAGATTAATTCAAGATTGTTGGAAATTCTATACCCACTCAAAGAAAAGAGAATTTGTGAGAGGCAAGTAGATCAGTGATACAACACATATGCATGCTCATGGAAGGTCCCAGGTTTGAGTCCAAGCTGATCCATGCTTTAAAACATGACATTAGAGCGATGCTGGTTAAGTTCAACCTTGTGTATGGCTTTGGGTGGGGGAAGGAAGGTATTTGAATTTCATTCCACTCTCCCAAACTCTTAAAAAAAGAACCATTGACAGGGCAAAAGTTCAGTGGCAGAGCATTCGGCATTTCAATTGATGGTCATAAGTTTGAGATATTTCCAGTTCATGCTTTTCAACAAATGGATGGGCTATGGTTTGTTGTTTTGTTTTCTTATCCTTCTGAGCATCTTTGCAAAATATTTTCTTTATTTGCATGTCGCTATCTCAAAAATATAAGGAAAATGTCATGGGTACTGTTTAAAATAATTATTCAGCTGTAAAAGTGATCAAAGGTTGTTTTTTTTAATTAATTTCATTTAGCTGGTTTGCCAACATGTTATTTTGAGAATTTTCATGTAGAGGATAATTCACTCTAGGTGCAAAATTTAGTAAAATTCAATTGAAAGTATTCTGAAACTGATCTGAATGTTCATTCTAGGCTCCTTCTGTTGTCTTCATTGATGAGTTGGATGCTGTTGGAAGAACTCGTGGTATTGTTAAAGGCTCTGGAGGACAAGAACGTGATGCCACAGTCAATCAGGTTTTAAATGCATCCCTTTCCCAAGTAATGCACGCTAATTGAAAATTATAATATTTTCTTATGTGTAAAATTAATACCACATCTGGTGCAACTGTAGCTTCTTACATGCTTGGATGGATTTGAAGGGAGAGGAGATGTGATTACTATTGCTGCCACCAACAGGCCAGATGTTCTTGACCCAGCACTAGTGAGACCTGGACGTTTTGATCGAAAAATTTATATCCCCAAGCCTTCATTTGAAGGCCGTATTGAGATTTTAAAGGCAAGAATTATTCTTTTTGTTCTATCTCAGATTTCATTTCCAAATTTCTACGCAGCTATAAATGTTAATGATTTAATGATTATGTTTAGTATTTCCTGTGGTAGAGTGCTTTTTAAGAAGCCATCACAAACAGTGTTACTGTAATTAGCAATTAATACACAATATTTAAAATTTGCAAAATTTTGACCATCAGTAAGTTGCAAAAATAACCAAATGGATCTTCAAATTTTGACCATCAGAAATGCTTATAAATTGTAATCACAAACTTTTTGTTCGCTCATTTTTTTTGCTGTTTTATCTGTTTCCAACTATTCTCTTATATTTCATAAGTTGCATAATTTATTCATGTTTAATTTCTTTTGGACTCTTCTTGATTGTTTGCTAATAACGACTTGGGTGCGATTGACCACAAAGTTACCTACTACAAGGAAAAGTGATTTGTGAAGTACACTGATGTTGTTAAGCAGGGCTGGCACTGGAGAAGAGGAGGGTCCTCACCTGTTAGAGGCTTTTCAAATGTTGAGCAACAAGAGAGGCTTTCTTTATGTGATTATCTGCAATATCGTCATAATCTTTTCAGCTTCATCATAATCATACTCTAGTTATTGCCCTGCAACTTTGACTGTAATATTGTCCTTGGTTTGGCTTGCTTACAACTTTTAGGATGAAGCTACCATCTTTTTAGAGATTCGGAGCTTTATCATTCTGCCCCGACCCATCATGAAGAGGAAGAATCTGTAGCCATCATAATCACCGAGATAAATCAGCACAAGACAAATTTCCTTAACAAGTGGAACATGCCTCTATTTAATGATATAATTTTAGGCAAGGCTTAATGTGGGAATACATTCTTCTATGTGATACACTGATTCATTATTCTTTGGATGTTAGGAGTTGATAAGTCATAAGTTTCATCCAGTCTGCATTTTTTATTTTCATTTTTTTGTGAAAAACTATGTAGATTTTGCATTATTATGCTTGGCCATTTATATATTTGGGTGGCCATTCAAAAGTTTGTTACTGTCTATCAGTTCTTAGTAATCTAGTCTGTATTAGAAATTAAGTTTTAGACTGATGAGATTTTTTTTTTAACTTATTTATAATGCTTTTATGATCTCTCATTCTTGATAATATGAAATGCTGTGTTGCTGTGGTTAATTTTAAGTTTTGTTTCAAATATTTAGCATATTTGCCTTTGGATTCTAGGCAGATGTCCTTATTGCATCCAATTTCCATATCAATGCTGTTTAGGATCTTTGTTAATTTTAGGGTTAGTTACCATTGGATCTAATCTTAAACTGTCGTATTCAATAGCAATTGCATAACTATTGTCTTAGCTGATTTAAATATTGATGGAACTTATTGTTAAGATAGCCTAATATCTTAAATTTGGTTCAAGATGTGAATCTTTGATGGCAGAATTGAGCTGCCAGTTAGTCGCATTAGGTCTTACACGTGATTTGAGATATCCTTCATACTAAGATTTTTTCTGAAGCCATCTATACTTGAAGTTGTTGTTCATAATCTGTGTGCTTCTGAGCTTTTAAAACAATAATTCTAACCATTTTATAGATTCAGGATACATCGCTACTTATGGAATTTTAGGTTCCCCATTTTGAACTAGGGATGCATTCTTTTTCACTGCTAACTGGGAAATTTAGCCTTTTGTTTTTTAAAGGTAAGCAAAACCTCTAAATATTGCAAATCAAATGTTAGTCAATCTGAATTCACAGTCATTGGCTCTCAACCATGTCAGGGGCACCTAGTTACAGCTAGATAACTCAGAGTGGATCCTTAGGATTGTTTAGTTGCATATATCTTTTTTATTTTTAGATGTTGATTATCAGATAAATTGCTGGCTTATTTCCGTGCATATCTGAGATCACACTTACCATCCATTACTAACAGTTCATAGCAATCAGATATTTGTTGATGTCAATTATAATTCATATGTTAATGTTTAGTTTATGTAATTCTTAAGAAAGCAAGTACGAGTAGAAAATTGTGACAGAAATTTCTTTGCTTGTGTGGCTATAAACTTACATGCATTATTTATTTGCTATGGTGGCCTATATGTTTGAGTTTAGCTTTTGAGCTTGTCACTGCATAATATTTTTGCCACTCCTATATAATTCATAGATCATATAGTTCTAATTTTCTATTATGTGTTAAATTTCTTACTTTGTAGTAGTGCATCATATGCAGACATCTTAATATTGATGGGATACTAATAAGAATGGATTACCTATCAGCTTCATGCACAGAAGAAACCTATGGAAGATGATGTGGATTATGAAGTTGTTTCAAGATTAACAGAGGGTATGGCTGGAGCTGATCTAGCAAACATACTTGATGTTGCAGCTGTCAATATTATACGTGATGGAAGAAGTGAGGTTGTAATCCGACTTTGTATTTGGATGTTTTTAAGGAATGTAGAAATGTACAGGCAGAATTTAGCACAAAGATTCTTTGTTTATTCATCAATACATAGCTGAATTTCCTTTTCCTTTTGTTCTTTCTTACTTATTAATCATTTGCAAGAACATTGATCATAAAAAAACTGGGAGACTTGGATGCCATTTATTGGATAATTCAAAAGTACAGTCTACTTTGCATTGATGTATTTTGCTACCTAAAAGATTGTTGGAATATTTGTACTTGTATTTTGGCCTATTGTTTTTTCCTACTTATATGGCTATATTGGAAATTGAATCTCCATGGTGTTGTACATCTATTTTGATCATTTTTGGTGTGAAGTTATTTTGAAAACATTTTTCTTTTAACAATTATACCCTACGTCACAACATGTTCATGTTTGAGTTTGACTAGGAAAAAATTTGGATTATTTTCAGCAACGAGATAAAGTTCATTTTTTTTATTATTAAATTTGCTTAATATAAATTTTATTTTTTTACATATAAACAATAAATGAACAAAATTGTCAATAAGGTAGACTTTGTTAAACATATTTGAAATTTATATAAAATGATGCCAAATTTATAAACCGTGATAAACTTATTAAACCATAAGAAACATATGATATCACAAATTGAAACTGCAAAGATGCATTTTTTGTCAAAAAGTGACGAGCACATAGTTGGGTTGAAGCAGTATCATCGTATAGATGCACTTCTCAATTCAGCATAAAAAAAATTAAGCTTATTTCCAATTGCTATGTCTTCTGGAATTCGTTAGAGTTGTGAAGAGAGAGTCTTTTGCTGATTGTTTAAACTTTATACGCAATTGTAAACTATCGCAGATGTAAATAAGATTTCCCAACTTTTCAATCAACAATTTGTTCATTTTTTCTGCAATGAATATGGTAAAAGCAACTCCAATTCATCTCACAAACTGATGATCATGGTGATTCTACCTAATTTTTCTATAAACTTGAAAATTTTTCAACCTTTAGCTCATAGACAGTTCGTCAAATTGTTGGTGGAACATTGAATCAATCAGTATTTCTGCATTCAATGATAAACAATTGCAAGTATCTTTTATTACCATAGGCATTTCATAAACAATTCTCATGCATTGAGCAACTATTTGTCAACTTGTGATACAACCACATTTGGCAACTACTTGACAAATGCATGGAAGGAAACTACGTACAAATAAACACTGAAATGAATGAACTGATTTCTCCTATTTTTGAAAATGAGGATCAAATCAATCTTACAATTAAATACAAATATAATCAACTGATGTTTTAGAAAATACAATCAATATACTAACCAATTTGTTGATTATCTACAATTATCTGATATAATTGGAATAACATTATGTTCACACAAATCTGCTTTTGATACGAGTATAAATCTAATTATTTTTGGCTGTTTTGCTCTGAGAACTAGCTTCTTGATAATTGTATGTTATTCTAGAACTGATTATGGACTGCTTCAACAGAAAATCAAATCCTCCAGCTTCACCATATGATGCTACAATAGTCTGAAATCTATAAGTGGGTTGGTTGAACATATTTACACCAATTAATGTTGTGTACCATAGTTGAAATAAGTCATATTTATGACACCAATTGATCTCAAATAATACTAATAATACTCAAAAACTTGGAAATGATATTTCAATACTTCAATTCTTCAATGCAAATCTCCAGAAATCTCATAATATTAAGCATACTAGCAATCCCTCTATGAAATTACTTCAATGGATGTTGAGGCTTTTTCATCTCCAACCCAATATCCTTAGCATGCAGGTGACTTCTTGATGAAACCACTTGCAAATGGCAAGGAGGGTATTTGTCCTAGGTGTAGAAATATGGAGAAGAAGAAGAAATAGGATGCAAGAGTATAAGGAGAAGAAATAAGGAGACATAACTCCATGATCCATCATAGGATGCAAGAGTATAAGGAGATGAAATATGATCTTTCTTCTCCGTATACTCTCTTGCATCTTGATGATGGATCACGGAGTGTGATCCGAAACGTTGATGCTCAAAAAATTCTCACACAATTGAATCCATAAACTATCTAGCATTCATATGGATCATGGAAATCTAATAGCATTGAATATTTTTGTTATTTTTTCAAAAAACACACTTTATGTTGTTTTGAAAAATCACCTTTTAAACTTTCTTTATAGCTTTTCAAAAAAATGTTTTTCGTTTTTTCATTGCTTTTTTAGAAAAAGAAACCTTTTTTTTGCCCAAACAATGCAATTTTTATATCTCCTTATAACAAGCCTTTTTTAGATTATTAATCATAAGTTGTCTTTTAAATTAACACTATTAAATATTAAACCATTTAATAATTTAATTATTTTTTCCACAATTACCAAAAGTATGGTATAGTTGGGTGAATTGGAATCCTTGGCCGACCATCTCCGGTCTTCTCTGTAATTAATTCATGAGCAAATAGAGATACATTTTACTCCTGTATCTGGCATGCACTGCCATCTTTATTATTATTTCATGTATGTAATTTATCAGATATAACAGTAAACATTTGGTGTTGTTGCCTTAAAGGAAGTCAGGTCAAAGTTGTGTTATTCATGCCCTTAGATCCCAATAAAGGCGAGATGAGGCCACAAGGTGTTCAAGACCACGTGATCAAGCGACCTTTAAGGATTATAGAACAAAGAGAACGAAGGAGAAGATAACGAGAAGCATTTTAAGAAAATCCAAAATTAGATGATCCCCAAGTCGAAGTCCTTCCCAAGAATGAAGTAAAATCCAAAGCATTAGCGAAAGTCATAGTTAGGAGGAAAGGAAACCATACAAAAAGTAAGGCACAAATCATACTTGGAGTGAGTGGGAGGATATTGTTAGACACTTATCACTCCCGAAGTAAACATATCTTGACCTTGTTGACCAAGTAGACAACACATCTGTATAGTCAACATCAGACGAGGAGTGCAAAGAAGGAAATCTTGAATTGACAGACATATTCCACCATGTTGAGAATCTGAGAATCCAAAATTTGAGGATCTGAGCTGAAGACCCTTGGACGAAGGGCGTTTAGGCACGAATCAGAGCCTGAAAGTACCTTTGTAAAATTTGCATATGAAGTGATCTTGTTTTGCCCCATTGTGATCATCCCATGATGCTGCCACCCATGTGCAATGCCATCTAGATGTATAGCCACATAATTGATGCCTTCTTCCTCTTGTATTGGATTAAGCTAAAAATATGTATCTACCTTTTGAGCCCAAGTTGTAGCTGTAGTCTTCCTTGAACCATCATAATATGAAGGAGTTAACTTCTCCCCCTTCTTCTGTAGATTGAAGTTCTCTAACCTTTCTCTAGTGCTGGTTCTATGCTTCATTCTGACATTAGTGTAGTCCCTAAAAAATATAGCAGCTTGGAACTTAGGGCCTCCACTCTCCAAATCATGTCTAAACTGGTCTTGCAAAGCCATGATTTGGGGCTCATTTTCAACTGGTGTTGGTACCCTGTAATGTCCCCAACTTTGACCTTACATTGTTAGTACTTCTTCAATTTTGTGAAGTCCCTAAAAGAGACCATATTGCAAAAAATAGAGAGTTCAAGTATAATTGACCATTGCGATACTGTTTAGAAGATAGCAACTAATCTTGTTAGCTGATTCAAATAGTATAATAATATGAAGTATGTGATGTGGCAAGTATGACAACAAGCTTCAATCATTAGAAGGGGCAAATGGAAATAAATTTTAGATTAACTTCTAGGGAATAATCAAAATCTACTGTATAAAGAGGAAGTAGTGGAAGATTAAAGACAAAGGGAACTTAATGAAGACCACTTCAGCAAGGAGAGACTATGTATGCTCAACAAAGTCTATCACAAGTACCTAAACATCATAAGTATCGCTGACATTGCAATAATAGTGATGAATGTATTATTAATATGAGGCGTCGATCAAGTGAACTCCTAAGAAAAGGAACAAAACAGTGAGTGAAGGGTCGATGATGGTATTAATATTAAGGGCATCATTTTATTAATAGATGGCAAACACAATTCAAGGAGTTCTTCATCCAAGAAGATACGATTGAGGGGTATTGATTGTGAAATTAGATTTACTCTCAACTAGTCAAAGCAGATCGATATGAATAAAGGGTCTCATCGATGTCTTGACTATTAATGTCTATCAAAATAATATGTAGCCTAAATATGATGTACAAATAAGGATCGTGGGTAGAGATTATCTTATTATCGACAATTAGTATACAAAGGAACAATGCAAACAGCAATCAATAATACCATTTGAAGTGAGTCTATCGACTTTTGTTGGTAGTGGATTTGATTTCCAACGGATTGAAGGCTGAGTGTGATATCATGGAATGATACTAAAAGACAATTGAAGACTAAATAATGATTAAGATTAGTACAACATGATATGCAGAAAGTTCGACTATGGCATGATTAAGGATGATGGATGGATAATATCTATTGAAGGATAAAACACTAGTCTAATGTTTAGCCAAGCGGTGATTAAAGACTTGCTAAGACAACGGTTTATAAAGAGAGATCGATGGGTTTTAGTGGTGGATTATATTAGCCAACTAATCAATTGATTAGTAATTCAATGAACTAATAATCAGTGATTCAAATCATAAAGTAAGGTAAGCGCTTCCTTGAAAGGGATATCAACATCTTAAAGTTGAATGACTTTATAATATTGTCAGTATATTCTAATCTAAGGCATCAAGTAAACAAAGATAAGGTATGTCTTGATTAGCAGTCGGCAAAGGAAAGAATGAATGGATACATTTAGGAAAGGACTTGACTCTTAGAATCTTAAGAGTTACAACCTTTCAAGATGACAAGTTATGTAAGGGATATCAAATCCATTCTTTCAATCATTCAAATTTTTATTTATTCTAATTTATCCTATTTGGATTTGCTCAATTCGAGCACTTGCCTTATTGGCAAATTCGGTTGGAGGCATCTAATCATCTATCAGAGGCGACACCATTATTGTTGCAAGAATACATATTCAAATTAGAAACAACAACCTGATTTCTTTAAGCGATATCAACATCTTTTGTTGCATTCATAGATTGTCATATCAGACATAGCAACACCTTGTGAGTGTCCAAACATATCAATATATCAGGCACATCATCAAATCATCATTGCATATTTAACAGATATATTAGGCACAACATTATAAAAGGTTCATTGCATAATTCTTATTGTCATGTTAGAGATAAAGATAAAGATAAATTTTATTAAATGTCCAACAGGCGACCACAAATAGGTCAAAGGGATTGAAGAGCCAAACAAGAGAACAACCAACAACAAGAACACCGAACAGTGACCAAAAAGAAAAGAACATCAAAAAGAAGGTAAGAGAGACCAGGGCCTTGAGAAACACAGGGAGGGTGGAAGGGGGCAAGAAGGTGACCCCTAGTCACCAAACAAAACTAGGAACCCGAGGAGACAAAGAAGAACCCCAAAACCGAAGGATAACCCAAACAAGAGAGAGGGGGGTGGTGCTAATGATGCTGTGGTTGGAGGTAACCAATTCTGTTGGTAGGAGTGGATCTTTGCGAGTAGGATCTACAGGGTCTCACAGACCTGGACTGAGAGGGCGAGGCAAGTGCCTTTTGGTGCCATGCACCATCCCAGGATAAAAAGAGGTAATGAGCTGATCAGACAAAGGGCGCGAGGGGCATGGACAAGAGTGATCCCGCAAACGGATGGCCTCCTGCAGATAAAGAGAAACACATCTTTGCTCTATGTACCTGAAGGAGGAGAGAGACCGAGCCTCTTTGAAAAGACAGTAGGACCTGCCTCTGATCTCATAGTAGATAGGACAACAAAAGATAAAGTGCTCCTCGGACTCCACCTCATTGAGAGTACAAAGCTGGCAAATCCTATCACACCTGTCCAACAAGTGGTTGGTCTCAGCACGGAGATGGTAGGAACCCACTCTGAACGACCCAAGTGAAATCCTGAGGGAGTGTTGCCAATGATGAGAAGTGTGTAAAGGGTGGACAATGATCCCATCCTAAATCTCCAGAAAGTGCTTAGGCCCCCCATGGGGGTTAACCCATGTGGTATGAATGTGGAGGCAGGGGGAGGGAGGGGGAGCGGGAGCACAAAATGGAGAGGCAAAGGAGAGAGTGGTCAGCCAGAGGGAGGGGGTGATGGAGAAATGATGGATGAAGGGGATGAACAACTGAGAGGAGAGAACATAATCCACAATACCGACCCTACCACAGTGAGGTCTACAAGTGAAGAAATGGGAGCCTAGAAAACGCGGAACCCCATTGTAGACTATCGGACTAGAGGACTCACAAAGCTGTAGAAGATGCTTGTCGTACTTAGTGAAAGGGCCCATGGATTCCTTAGAGGACCTAAGAAGGCCCGAAAAGGTCGGATCCAGATCCTCCATACATAAAGATTTAGTGACTTTGTCATGAAGAGGAGTTTGTATAATTTTAGTATGGGCATTGAAATCCCCAAGAATGATAATGTCACCATCAACAAAAAACTAAGATATGCTATCAAAGAAATCACTGTAAGGGTCACCATCAGTGCCATTATGGAGGGCATAAGAAGAAGAGACCGGGGGGAAATAGCAGACCACAATAAAAAAATCCTTGAGAAGAGAGGCAGAGTGACAAAGGCAGATCCACATGAATCATGCCAAGGCATCAGAGAAAACTACCAAAATCTGACTCCAAACCTTGTCTTTGACAAGGTAGTTGACACCACCAGAGCCACGAACACCACTAAAGAACCTGGTTTCCATCCGAAAAACTGACAACCACTGACAACTTGAAATGCCCCGAGAGGACGAATGGGGCTCTCATGAGTCTCCGCGAGACAAAGAATATCAGAGGAACCCAAAGCATCCAACAGAAAACCCGGGGAAGACCGAAAGGAACCATTATCGTTCCAACAATTGACCTAGAGGTCAGGAACCATAGAACCTCTTGACATCCACTGGTTACGGAACCGTCAAAAAGAACAGAAGGCCGGACTAAATATCTGCATTCAACAATGATTCTTATAACATTGGCAGATTGTACATATGTATAAGATAATATTGACTATAATCAGTACATACATACATACATACATAGACACATACACACACACTTAATCATCTTTCATATTTTATTTGCCATATTAGAAATGACAGTGACTTAGCTATGTAATGCACTCAAAAGGAATACCATTCACAATGCTAAGTAAGACTATAAGGAAATCAGTCTCTTGCAATTGAGTTTGCAAGGTAATTGTCCCTATTTCCTGAGTTAGCCAAATAGGGGACATTACATACCCTTGGTGGAAAGGTAGGCATAAGAGGTCTAGAACCAATAGTTCAAGTCTACTGATTTGTGTTACCACCATGAACTGAATTGTCCCATTGGCCATTATTACCTCCATTTCATCCACTATTACTTCCATTACCTCCATTGTTCACATTAATTTTCAGTCCCATTTGTTGAGCCATCATCTGTGTTAATAAATCCAATCTCTCATTCTCTTGTTGTGCCCTTTGTTCAGCAACTCGTTGCCCTCTGACCAATGCATCTAATAGGTTCAAAAACCTCTCTTTACCCTGATTTTTGTCACCCATGTTTTCTATAGCTTGTTCCTCAGGTACTCTCAATTCCTCTATTACCCTTTGTTCTTTTGCAACCAAATTCTTCTTGACTTGTTTCTTCATGTGTTATAATGGTGTCTAAAAGGTGGCTGTTCAAACCCTGATATACCTCTTTTTCTTCATTTTGTATCCTCCAGGATGGCAGCATATACTACTCTGGTATGTAGCTTGTTTGTGCTCTAATTTTTTTGTGTTTTGGACGTGTCTATTGAATTGTTTTTGCAACTTTTCAGTGAGAAATACAGCAGATAAAAAAGTACTTTATAATAAATGAACAGCTCAGAAAATTAATGAAACTCAGAAATACAAGTATTTGAAAATTCCATATTTAATTTATAATCTGATGTTGCAAAATTTATCGAATGTAAGAGCAATGCTGATCATAAAATGATATTACATATCTAAATCCAACTTATGCATTTGCTGATTTGGTGAAATCTAGGTGTGTTACAACAATGACCAGTAAATACAATGCCTAGAAACCCTAGGTAGTTCGTCAAATGACTCCAAAATGGTACAATTGCTGTTGAACTGATCAACAACAAATAATAATACCAAGAATGTAGATTTAAACCCTCAAATACCAATCTTTTGCCATGAAATCCTCACATCTAAGCTCTTGAAATGGTGTGGCTGGCATGAGGAATGTAAGAACCCTTGGTAAATCTGGACTATTTTTCTCGATTTCAAATGTTTGACATTTCGTCAAACACTTGGCAGACAACTCACTGTACTTTGATTTTCTGATAGCTGTTTATATTTTGGGGTGTTTGTTCATTGCCAAAACCAATAAAATTGTGTAGAAAATGATAAAAAAAATTGCATTAAACTTGACAATACAATCCTCAAAGAAATGATAAAACGTTAGGCACAAATCTGAATTGTTTACACTCAATATCAGGTTTGATGAACATGTATCAGACTGTAATAACATAAGGAAAATGCATTACATGTCATTACAAAGTCTTATTCGATTCCTCACATACAAACAACTTAGAAAATTGCTTAAACATAGAATACAAGTGGCTGAAAATTTCTAGATTTAATTATTAACTTGAGAAAAATAAATAAATTTAAAATAACAATGACCCAGTTTGTTTTTTGAGGTCATAGAAAAGAAATCAACATACACATTTGCTAGAATAGTGAAAGAAGCTCTACAACATTATAAACCAGCAAGGAGGGTCTTCAAACCCTAGGTATGTCACAAATTACGTCCAAATTGTGAAGGCTGAGTGGAAACAACCCTTCCAACATTTGGATGCCCAAATAAGGATCTGAAACAACCTCCCACTCAGCTATAAAAGTGGTGGCCAACAACAAGAATGAACCAGCTGTTCGTAATTCTTTCCAAATTGTTCCCAATGAGCAATGCAGTTTGTTGAAAACTGAATTATATTATTATCAATGAACTCCAATATGACTCTTGCAATGAAGCCACTTGAAATTGTCCAGATTGTATCTCTCAACAACGTGGAGAATCTCGCTTGCAAGGGTTTCCGTCCTCACAAACCAGCAAGAAGCACAATCTCCTTCAAGAACAAAAGCATAAGCAATAACAATATTCAACATGCCCAAATGAGAGCCCTAATCCTCCTTTAGCCGCTTTTTCAAACAAGCTCCCATGTTACTACTTTTCTACTATTTTTTAGGGAATGTTTTCCCACTATTTTTTGGGAATTCTTTTTTGTTTATTGGGAATGCTTGTTCGCTATTTTTAGGGGAATGCTTTTTTGCTTTCATTTCATAAGAATCACTCCCCTTTTTAATCCCTTTGCAACATTAAGTAATAAAGGCCCATCCATTGAAATAAATCACCAACGATTTAATATTTGGCCTCTATAGTTCATTAAATAAATAAAATACCAATAAAGTTAATTTTTAAATTTAACTTTATTAACTCATGACTTATTGTTATTTAATAACTCCAAACTATATCAAATCTCATGATAAACATCAAACACAAGTCCACCAAAATTACTAAAAATAGAAACCGACTCTATTGGCGCTCATCACTAACTTGCTAAAAATAGTGAGTATAGGAGAAAGCTAAAAATAGTGAGTATAGGAGAAAGTGTCCTAAAAGCTTCCAAAAAAGGCATTACCCTCCTTATACTCGTCTGAACAAGAAATTGTTTTTGTCAACACCTCAAGGATTCCATAAACCCACTCATTAGCCTACGGGAATTCATGAATAGGCTAACGGTCTCTCCATGCTAGTTTGGCTTAGGAAGGGGACATTATGGTCTGCCCTTCCCAATATTGCATGTCCTCAAACAATTTTCTTTTGTACCAACGGGTTCCCAAATTAGCCATATGAAAAACATTTTATCATTCCACTGCTCTACTCTGATGCAACCCACAATAATTGAACCCTGTAACTCTTATTTTGAAACCTTCCTGCAGCCACGCTGATTAGTGGATTCCAAATTATCACTCTGTCCCATTCATAAAAGAACGCAGAGTTAGAAGTTATCAACAACAAATAACTCTCTAACTCCACATGATCTTTCGTGGATGTGCAAAGTGCCCATCATAGGTGCATGGAAAAATATATCAGACCATCCTAGGCTGTTGATGCAAACCCAAACAGCACCATAAATCTGAAAATCAGACTTATAATGATGGAAGAGGTGCTTCTAATGACTAATGATGATAGTGCCTCATTATTATGCCAACTTCCAATGATAAAGAGATGATCCAAGTCTCTCCAAAACATCCAAACATCTGCTTCCTTTAAAGTGCCTCCAAGAAAATTCACATTCGACATAGAACAGTCATCACCCAATAGTGTATGTAATAGTAACCTATGAATTAAGGTTGGAAAACTTCTTCTCTTATGCTCATGTGTATACCATAGATCATAACCCAGTTGGAACTCAAGCATTTGCAACTCAAAACCAAGTATCTTCACGACAACTTCTCCATACCTTGGTTCATAAACCAGCTGTGTCTCCACTTCTCCAAGTGCATACCAATCAAGAGTAAGTATCTCCATGACATGTGTCACAAGTCTTGGAATTAGGTCAGTCTTAGACATCATCAAAGAATTACCAATGCTGCCATCCATGCAAACTCCTTCATAGGCCGGCCCCAAAACAATAAGTTCTACATCGCGAGCTTCTAAAAGAGATAACTCCCCAAAATCTCAACAAATGACCACCAGACCAACCAAAATACTTATGCCTCCCTCTACATGTGCAGATATAGCACTAGTGGCTGATTCACCAAGTATGTGCTCATCTATCCCCTCTTCCTCTTTGATTTGAGCCTTCAATGGATTTTATAAAAGAGGAAACTCGTGAACCTCATGATGCAAAGTAGTTATCCCAATAAAATCTTCTGAAACATACCTCTTCTCTAGTTCACACCAATCTAAATGTTCTTGTTGTAGACATTGTCTTCCTTGGGCAGTTAACTAGTTGATCTTCCTGTCTATTTGTAGCCATCCCTCACATGCTCCATGTGGCTTTACATCTGTTAAAGTTTTAGGATCATTGCAAATGTAATAGCACTATCTCATTGTATGTGTTTTCCAAATGCAACAATCTCTTGCATTTATATTGAGAATGAGCCAAGAAGAGACATATCCCTTCATGAGACATGTCTATTCATTAATATGTAATTAATATAATGACAATTATTATTTTATATATATATATATATACATATATATATATATATATATATATATATATATATATATAATATCTCTTAACTATTATATTAATTTCTCTAATATTTACACATATATATATATATATATATAAGACACTTGACAACATCAATCATATGATGTAAGAACTAAAGGCATCATTCTCAAGATGTAATCAATAGAAACATAGTCTCAATATGTGGATTGCCTCCATCGGCGATTCTATCCACAAGCTCTTGAGTATTGGCCTATCAGAATGCCAACACATGACATTCACCAAATACTCTGAGTATTGGCCTATCAGAACATAACCATATGATATTCACCAAGTACTCAATAAGGTACTGGCCTGCAAAATATCAACACATGATATTCACCAAATACGTATCATATATCTATACAAACAACTCATAGACCGTCAATGACATCTAACACTTAGTTGCCGATTTACAAGATATATCTATGCAAACAACTTATAGACCGTCAATTTAATGACATCTAACACTTAGTTGTTTTTTTACAAGATGTATCTATACAAGCAACTTATAGACTGTCAATTTAATGACATCTAACACTTAGTTGTTGCTTTATGAGATATATTTATGCAAACAACTCATAGACTGTCAACTTAATGACATCTAACACTTAGTTGTTGCATTAATTCATCATGATCTGTTTCAACATTATAAATAATGTATATCATGATTTAAGTTATTGTAAGATCATCACCTTCCAATAACTTCTGTAAATACAAGTGATAATCATTTGGAAGTCGTCACTTCTTCATGATTTACACAGGGGGCAGGCCCATTAAATACATTGATGATTCATTAGTATAATAATCAATTATATCAAGTTTACCTCAGAAGTGTTTCACCTTCAATAGTGAACTCCCTCTCAATCAATATGATCAAGATTGTCACAAGTTGACTGAACCATCTGCTCCCTCTGAAGCTCAAGTTTATCAACTTCTTGACCTCTTTTGAAATATTAGACTCCCTTTGCATCTAGTCTCAATCATCAATTTTTTTGCAAGCATCAAGTTATTTCTCCCTTGAATGCAATTATCTTGTGCTTCTGTCCTTTAATCTTATTAGATCTCCCTTCAAGTGGTTAGGCTTTTAAAGAAGGAACCTCGCTTTGTTTCAGATTTTTTTCACCCGTACATAGTCGGTCATAACTTTTAAACACGGTATTTTCTCTTCAATCGCTCCGGTGAGATTCTTGTAAATTTGTTTATCACCAACATATATGAAATTTAACAAAATTCAACGGTGCATTTGGGAGATAGGGTCTTCGTACTGAGACTGTATTCTCTGAGACAGTCACACATTCACCATCAACAAACTACTCTCTTACATTTACAACCTGGCTCTGATACCATGTTAAAGTTTTAGGATCATTGCAAATGTAATAGCACTATCTCATTGTATGTGTTTTCTAAATGCAACAATCTCTTGCATTTATATTGATAACGAGTCAAGAAGAGACACGTCCCTTCATGAGACATGTCTATTCATTAATATGTAATTAATATAATGACAATTATTATTATACACACACACACACACACACACACACACACACACACGTATATATATAATATCTCTTGACTATTATATTAATTTCTCTAATATTTACATAATAATAATATTTATATATATATATATTTAAGTATATATATACATCTCATATATACTAAATATATATATACATATCTTCACTAGTATTGACTCATAGTGTTTATTCGGTTGAAGCTACAAAACATCAACAACATCCACCAAGGTATGATGTATAAAATCAGAACTTTTGTGGCTTGAATCTTCATTACATGCCTCACACAAAATTTCTCTGTTGCAGGGTCCGCACCCTGGAGGCTCGGACCGGGTCCGGGTGCGCACCGGATCCGGATCCGCGTGCGGGTCCGAGCTGGGTCCGAACAGGGTCCGTAATTGGCCCTGTGGGTCCGGTAGGGTCCGTGACACCACGGACCCGGCCACACCCATAGGGCCAATTACGGACCCTGTCCGGACCCAGCTCGGACCTGGGCGGACCATGCAAGGACCCAGCTCGGACCCGGATGGACCCGCGGCGCTATGGGTCTTTGGTGGGGTCAAAACTTAAAAAAATAACATTTTTTTATTGTTTTTTTAATTGGGAACCCTAATCCATCCCTTATACTTGCTTCCAAACCCCATTTGCACTCACTTTGCTCTTTCATTTTGTTGTTGTGTTTTGCTCTCCCATTTTGCAAGCTTGAAGAGAGGTGAAGAGTTTCAGCTGTGGAGTGCTAGATAGGATCCACAAAAGAGATTTAACTCATTCAAGTGTTTAAGGTATGCATTTGAGATTGATTTTGTAGAAGTTTCAAGTAAGCATTTGGATTGTTTTAAATTTTTTTTTCCAAACTTTCATGTTTTTGTAGAAGTTTGAAGTATGTTTTTTTTCCATTTTATTATAGATTGCATCTATCAAAATCAGCAATGAGTAGTCAAGGCTCAAGGGCTGAGGGGTCTCAAACCTTCAAAATTGATAAACAATCTCCTTTGTGGAAATACACTAGTAGAGCTGCTCAATGTCCTGGAGGTGGGGGGTTTGTTTGGACATGTAATTTTTGCAATACACAATATAGGAGCTCCTACTATCGAGTAAAACTTCATTTTTTAGGTCCTTCAGGTAAGGGGATCAATATGTGTGTGGGAAAAGACAAGAAGGGGTTACCACCTAGACAAATAGCTGCACTAAGGAAAGAACAAGCAGATGCAGACAAACTATGTGCAAAAGGGAAACAAGGTGGCTATACCGGGATACAACAAACAACATCACCACCCACTCAAACAACCTCTAGACATCCCTTCCTGCCTATGCCTTCTTCAGAAGATGAAGATGTGAATCAACCAGAAATCACCCCCCGCAAGAGAGGCCCATTAGACAAGGCATTTCAAAATGAGTTAAGGGATATTGCTGATGAAAAAATGGGACGTTGCCTCTTTGGGAATGGTCTTTCATTCAACTTAGTGAGATCACCCTATTGGAGGGAGATGGTTCAAGCAGTTAATGCAGCACCTTCCGGATACCGATGCCCTGGATATGAAAAGGTGCGCACCACCTTATTGACTAATGAGAGGAGAAATGTAGATAACCGGTTAAAACCAATAAGAGATTCTTGGGTTCAAACGGGTGTATCTATTGTTTCTGATGGCTGGAAAGATTGCAAAAACCGTCCTCTAATCAATGTAATTGCTGTATCCCCCAAGGGTGCAATGCTTTTGAAGGCAGTTGACTGTGGAGGGGAAAAAAAAGATGCAGAGTTTATTGCTCAAATTCTCATTGATGGCATAGAGTCAGTGGGTAGTGACAATGTTGTCCAAGTAATTACGGACAATGCAAAAAATTGCAGGGCTGCTGGTCTTTTGATAGAGGCTAGATATGATCACATCTTCTGGACACCATGCACCGTCCACTCCCTCAATCTCATTCTGAAAGCAATTGGCACCCAAATAGAATGGGTGAAAAAAGTATATGATGAGGCTGAGGAGATTCAAATGTTTGTGACAAATCACCATATGTCACAAGCAATTTTCAGAAGTTTCTCACACTTGGAATTATTGAAGGTAAATTTAAACTTTAATTTATTTAGTTTCATTTATCATTTAGAGTTCTATTTCATGTTTTACATATTTTAAATGTGTTATTAACTCACTATTGACATGTGTTTAGGTGGCTGAAACCCGATTTGCATCCCACATAATCGTGCTTCGACGACTTGTGAGGGTCAAGGAAGCATTGTGTCAAATGGTTATTAGCAACCAATGGAGTATTTGGAAGCAATCCAATACAGAGAGGGCTCAAAAGGTGAAGGCTACAATACTCGATGATGATTATTGGGCTCTTGTGGATTATTTATTGGAATTCACTGAACCTGTCATGTCTATGCTTCGGTTTGCTGACACCAATGAGCCTTGCTTGGGGGATGTCTATGATGGCATGGACACCATGCTGGAGAAAATGAAAATGGTAAGTTACAACTTACAAGTTTATAAACATTAAATTTACATAAGTTCATAATTTAGTAAATTTTAAATTTACATAAAGATAACTTACATGAACACCATTTGATATCCCAGGTCATACAAAGGAAAGAGAATGATCCTGATGACATCTTCTACAAAAAGATTGAATCAATTGTGCACCATCGGTGGAACAAGATGACTACATCCTTGCACCTACTTACATATGCCCTATCTCCTAGATATTACAGCTCAGAAGTACTTTCTATTCCAAGGAGAGTGGCACCATTTAGAGATACTGAGGTATCCAATGGGTGTAAGAAGGCCTTGGGTAAAATGTTCCGTGATCCAGAATTGGGGGCACATGTTAGAAGTGAATTTGGGTCATTCGTCTCAGGACAAGAGCTTGATGACATTGCCGAAGAAGACAGGGGTAGAATAAATGCAATCAAATGGTGGTACCTCCATGGGCAAGAATTCAAATACCTCCAGCCCCTTGCAATTAAAATATTGTCACAAGTAAGTTTTTAATATTTCAGATTTCTTTTTCTTTTTTTGGGCCACTTAACACTCTTGAATTTATTATTTTAATTTATCTTGTATTTATAGTTTAAACTTTATACTATTTGTTATTGTAGGTTGCAAGCTCTTCTGCTGCTGAGCGGAATTGGAGTACTTACTCCTTTATCCACTCTGTAAAGCGTAACCGGTTGGCGGCAAAAAAAGCAGAGGACTTGGTCTACGTACACAACAATTTGCGCCTTTTGTCACGGAAAGATCCGAGATACAAGAAAGGCCCAGAGATGCTATGGGATGTAGCACCCGAGTTTGCTGACTTGGAGATGACCATTCAGGATTTTGCGCGAGCCACATTGCTTGATGTGGATGATGAAAACGTAGATGACATGGTACCCAATAGTGCTAGTGGAACCGATTTGGGCTCTACTGATGGTGTTGATCTTACACTTGCAGCCGCTGAAGACCCCGTTGATACTGATTATTTTAATAATCCATTTGATGATTGATGAACAATGAACATTGAACTATATTTCTGATTTCATGTTTCAAACTTTAGTCTTTATTGAACTATAGTATGCTACCTACATTTTCGTTTTATGGCAATGTGAATGGATGATCAAGTATTTAATTTGTTTATGAGTATGACATATGTTTATGAGCATTGATCAATGAATGAGGCTAGATTCATAGTATGAAGCATTGAAATGATTTAGAAATTCTGAAATTATGTATATTTCTCTTATTTTCTTGTATATATATATATATATATATATATATATATACACGTATCCCCCACGAACCCAAAATAGGGGAAAAAACAAATCCACGAATCCACGAACCGGGTTCTCGTACCCGAATCCGTCCCCGAACCCGAATCGGTAACTTAGCAAAATTTGAGTGTCCCTATTCAGGGACTCCTCAATACCACCGTCCTCATGTGAAGTGGCTGCTATCTCGTGATTATGCAAAGGTGAGGGACTATTGTTGTGAAGAAAAAATTAGAATGGCAGTTATACCTTTCCATAGTGTCATGAAGAGCCTCAAACACTCCTTCTTTGTTGAAGGTTCTTCGTCCTTCGTCAAGTGCTGCTCCAAGAGATGTCTCTAACTGAAGATTACATGCTTCAAGCTTGATTTGAATCTTCATTCTCTTGTTTGTCATTTCAATAGGTGTGCCATTGATTTTTGTTGTCCCAAGATCTGTACCCCTCCAAAAACCATCCTCCTCAGGGTTGCCAACTGTCCCAACTGAAGTGCTGCTATCCAAAATGAGTAAATTATAATTTTCTGAGTTTAGGGCAGCATCAAACCCAATTAAGAAGTTGTTGTCAACAATCATAGCATCAAGTCCAAAGAAGAGACCACTTCACCAATCAGAAAAGCAGAGCCTTCTAAGTTTTGGGCAGCACCAAATCCAACCAAGAAATCATTGTCAACAAGCAAAAAGTTAGAAGTTTCCGATTTTAAGGCAGCATCAAGCCCAATCAAGAAAGCACTCTTCTCATGATGAGATGTCAAAGCATAAAATCTCCTCCATTCTGGATCACCACTATCATCTCCACACAAAGAATCCAATTGAGAATTACACGTGTCTTCCTCATGAATGCAAACTAAATCCTCCATCCCCTCAATCATTTGCTCAATGTCGATCACTCTTGCATTAATTCCCTTTAGTTGTGGATTCAAAAAATGTTTGGATGACGGAGGAATGTGTCAAACTCAACTCCACACCAAAGTCATCAACATGTTTTTCTGACTTGAAAAGGGCAACCTTAAGCTCTTAGGTGAGCTTGTCTACCTCATTTTCTTTTCTTCTCAATGCATCGGAATACATCTCATTGAGTTGGAGGAGACGATCTATATCAGCAAGTAGGTGTAAGAAATCTGATTTCATCACCACCGTAGCTTCTCTAAGAACCTGCAAGTTTGCAAGAGATAGCTCCCCTTCTTGCACTTTCCGCAATTAGCTTGACATTATTTGATGGGTATTATCAATGTGAGTGAGAGATGCAACAATCATGTCATCATTAGCCTCAGCTGTCCATCCAAGCGATGTGACTTCTGAAGCAAAAGTTTTGATTTGTCTACAACTCCATCCACAACATTTTTTCCAACGTAGTCATGCACAAACAAATGATTACTGACATAATTGTGAATAGGGTTTTTTTACCTCATTCTCCTTTCCATTTGCTGTTGTGAAACCAGACCTTAGGCAATCAACATTCCCAACCTCAACCATGTGTTTATCAACCCGCACTTGGCTGTCCTCTATGTATTGCTCATGTGATGACAATGGACTACTTGTTGAATTCATAAAATCAGAATTATGTTCCTTTGGAATGTCTTTGTCATCCCTTATTCTATCTTCAATAATTGCTGGTCTATGATGCTGAAAGTCACATGTTGCCGGAGCTGTCCTTGGACTTATCCACATCTGCATCTCCATTATGTTCTTTACCTCCAACTAATTCTATTGTGAAGCAACCAAGACAAACCAAACATTATCATATTGTAGTACTTTATTGTTAGGCAATCTCTTAGGAGACTCTATAGTCAGCTCTTTAAGACAAAATGCCTTATATGATCTCAACAAGTATTTACCAATGCAATCATGTGTATGAAACAAGTGAATGAATGCCAATAGATGTCCAAACATTATTACAAATTGATTCCTTACCAATCGGTTTTATAGCTGTCATGCGCAAAGGAATATAGGTAGAATCCATATCTCCATGTAGCTAACCAACCAATATTCCATGAAAGCATCGTTTTCAACCTTGTGGCTTCCATGGAGACTTATGTGTTCCCCACTTGATGGAGCAGTTGTTGGTTCTTCCTTGTGCTTGTCTACATATGGCTGGAGTGAGCTTGTCTACATGGCTTCATCCTCCTTAGGGCGCATTGTGCCATGTAGCCTATCATGCTCATTGTTATCACCAACTTCCTTATCAAATTTTCCTCACAATGTTTGAATACATTATTGACCAATCCATATGCAGCAATAGAAGGAACACATTCTTGTTTGTGAACAACCCATAGCATGGACGAGATAGGTGGGGATATAACACACATCTCCTCAATACACACGATCATTCATAATAATGTTCTCCATGGCTGCAAGCACCTCTTTATCATGATATCTCTTGATTGTGACTAAGAAACGACAAAATATGTCATCGATCAGATCGTGCAACTCCAAGTCCAACAAAAGGCAACTCATTATAAATTTAGCAAAGATCTTCCATATTGCAAACCTCTTTGAAGAATGAATGCTACTGATGTCATTAAGGCCTTGAAAGCTGTCTATTGTTAAGTGCAATATCTCCTTAAAGGTGTTATCATCATAAAGAACTCAAGGTTCAAGCATAAATTAACCAACAACTTGTTCCTCTTATCAAGATGTCTCAACAACCATTGTTGTTTTAAAGAAGCCACAATAGGAACAAGGGTCAGTTGCAACAAAAGTGACGGTGATTGCTCCACCATACTCAAATATGCTTCTAATTCATTTAGTGTGATGATAACATCTCTTTGATGATGGTGAAAAAAGAGCTTGTCACCAACTTGAAGTGCTTCCACCAATCATTGTCCATTGTTGGGCGCCATGCTGTGATCGAAATTATGAAGTTTCCTGGCAGGCTGGCAAGATCACCAGCTTTGATACCATTGTAGTATGCTGCCCTGTTGGTTTGATTTTTTCTTTTTGGAGTGCGTTCAAATAGTTAACAATGTATGTTTTGGCAATACTTTGATGCCAAACAAGTACAAGAAAATAAAATAACTTGCAGCAGTACAAGCGACTCAGGAAATTGGTTAAATACAGAATACAAGTGGCTGAAAATTTTCAGATTTAATTACTGACATGAGAATACAATATTAATACAAAATAACAATGGCCCAGTTCCTTTTTTGAGGTCACATAACAGAAATCAACATACCCATTTGCCAGAATAGAGAAAGAAGGTCTACAGCAGTATAAACCAATAAGAATGAGGGTCTTCAAACATTAGGTATGTCACTAATCACCTCCAAATTGCTATGGCTCAGTGAAAAGAACCCTTCCAACCTTTGGACGCCCAAATAAGGAGCTGAAATAAAACTTCCACTCAGCTATAAAAGCGGCGACCAACAACAAGAATGAACTGACTGTTTTTAATTCTTTACAAACTTTTCCCAATTTGCAATTTAAATCGTTGAAAACTGAAGCATATTATTATCAATGAACTCGAATGTGACTCTTGCAATGAAGCCACCCCAATCCTTTAGATTGTATCTCTCAACAACATGGAGAATATCATTGTTGAGGGTTTTCAACCTCACAAACCAGCAAGACGTAGCACAATCTCCTACAAGAATAGGAGCATAAACAATAACAATATTCAATATGCCTGAATGAAAACCCCAATCTTACTTTAATAAATTTTTAGCTGCTTTTCAAAAAAATCACCTCTTTTGCTTTTTAGCTATTTTTGAATGCTTCTTTTCACTTTTTTTGCTATTGTTTCGGGAATGCTTTTTTGCTTTCATTTAATAAGAATTACTCCTATTTTTAATCTCCCAATGTAGCTTTAAATAATAAAGCCCCATCCATTAAAATAAATCACCTTTGATTAAATATTTGGCCTCTATGGTCTTTTTATTAAATAATAAAATAACAATAAAGTTAAATCTTTAATTTGACTTTATTAACTCATAGCTTATCATTATTTAATAACTTCAGACTATATCAAATCTCATGATAAACGTCAACCCAACTCCACTGACATTACTAAAAATAGCAATTGACTATGTCGGTGCTCATCATTGACCTACTAAAAATAGTAAGTATAGGAGAAAAAGGTGCTATACTCTTTATACCTGGTTGGACAAGAAACTGCGTTTGTCAACACTTCTAGGGTTCCCTAAATCCACTCATTAGCCTATGGGAATCTCGTGAATAGGCTAACAATCTCTTCATGCTAGTCTGGGTTAGGAAGGGGACATTACATAATACTACTTCAACAGGCTCGTAAATTGAATGCAGCTTACAAAAGGGTACTAACTAAACGGTAAAATTCTACCTATCCTGCTATCCACCTGATTTTGTTGATGGAATCTATGGCTCATTGGTAATGCAACATGTTAATGCTTTAGCTAGTCGAATTACTAGCGCTTCAAATAAAATATTTATTAGATCAAATCTTTAATTTGATCTTAAATCGGCCCCACTAATTAAACATCTAAGGGTAGACATTTCCTTAGTCGGCCCTAATTTCTTGGCACCAAAAAAAATAAAAAATAAAAAAATAAAAATCTACAAGGTCGGCCTGCATTATCTAATATTCGGCCAGTATATATACTGTCTGCTGCAAGGAGAAATATACAACTCATTTTCAATTGCGATCTGCTCTGCTCTGCCCTGTCGAATGTAACTAAAGCTCTGCCGTCTTATGTGAGCATGATCTAGCATTGCTCTGCCTTGAAGAATATACAACCACTCATTGAAGAGCGACTACACACAGTGCTACTTGAGGATACCTTACTCGATCTACTGCTGCAGCGACTTCTACAGGGATCTGTGACATCAAACAACATCAAGAGTTGCCTAATGCATATACATACTTCTCTGAGATTGACCTTTCTCTGCTCCATGAATGACTGATCAAGTATCAACTAAATCTGATTGCATCTCCAGGTCAGATTCACCATTGAGGCTGAACATTGTAAGTTGTGTCTGGGCTTAATAAAATACATCAAACTAGTTGTTGGGTTTTCACCTCCACAAGGGAGGTTTCCTAGGGTATATCTTATGTTGTGTTTGTGATTTAGTTATCTGTCATTGCATTTATTTCTTTATTATCAGTAAATAGTTAGATCTGAAATTAAAAATAACATGGTATCAGAGCCAAGGTTATATTGAACTAATCAGATCTAACAAGTATCAGATCTAACAAATATCTTCCAGATTTCCTTGGTCTTGCTGTTGTTTTTTTTATGGCTTTAGGTGTAAAAGTTGAAGACAGGTTAGAAGGGGCAGCTAACTTCTCCGCTTGGAAGGTTCGTGTCTTATTGGCCTTAGAAGAAAATGATGTACTTCAATTTGTGCAAGGGACTGAACTTCAAGAACCTTCTGATGCAGATGAGCTGGTTATTTTCAAGAAAAAGTTGTTAAAGGCAAAGAAGATCCTGATTGATTCAGTCAAAGATCACCTTGTTATAGTCATCTCCAAGCTACCTACAGCCCGTGCTATGTTCATCCAACTTGAGGGAATGTATGAAATCAACAATCTCAGCAAGGCTCTCACTCTAAGAAGACAACTACTCCAAATTAAGATGAACAAGGGAGAATTAGTGATGGCCTTCTTCATGAGAATTGCTGAATTGAGAGATCAGATCTTAACTGTGGAAGGAGAAGTTCAGGACAAAGATCTGGTCATGCTTGCTCTCAACGGTCTACCGTCTTCGTGGGAACCCTTCATTCAAGGTTTGAGTGGTAGAGGTGATCTTCCTTCTTTTGATTGTCTTAGAGCTGATTGTATTCAAGAAGAATCTTGTTTAGATGCTAGAGGTTTTAAAGGTTCTTCTTCTCTAGATAACCAAGTTCTTGTAGCTCAATCTTTTAAGAAAGGTAAAAATTGGAGGAAAAAGAATTTCAGAAGAAATGACAACTTCAGGACTCATGGTAACAGCGATCCAAGGAAGAGACCTAGGGATCTATTTCACATCCGATGTTTCAGATGTGACAAGTTTGGCCACTATGCCAAAGAATGCAGGGCTAATCTAAGCCACCAAGAAGTCAACCTCAATGAAGTTAATGATAAAGAAAACAAGGAAGACTTTCTCCTTATTTCTGCTTTATCTAGTAATGTGCCTATTGACAGTGATACTTGGTTGATTGATAGTGGTGCTTCTAGGCATATAATAGGATATAGGAACCAACTTACAGACCTGATTGAGAAGGAGTCTAGCCTTCATGTGGTTATAGGTGATGATGCTCAATATTTCGTAAAAGGTTTTGGTAACTCTACCCTTAACTTGGATTCTGGTATTTCATTACAATTGATTGATATATTCTTCGTTCCTGGTATCAAAAGAAATTTGATTTCAATTTCTGCTTTAGAAGATAAGGGTTATCAAATTGCATTTTCTGAGGGGAAAGTCTTAGCTTGGCCTAAGAAATCTAACATTAAATCTGCAAGAGTCATTGGTAGAAGGTTTGAAAGTCTCTACAAGCTTTTAGCACGTCCTTTCCAGTCTTTTATTAGCTCTGTAGCTGAGTCTAGTGATTTGTGGCATCGAAGACTTGGTCATCTGCATTATCGTGCTCTCCCTTATCCTGAAAGGATGGTAAAAGGTATGCTTAAACTTAGTCATGTTCATGATGATGTATGCAAGGGTTGTGCTATAGGTAAGAATATTAAAAGTTCATTTCAGAAAAGCGAATCTAGATCTAAAGAAAAACTTGCCCTTGTACATTCTGATCTATGTGGTCCTATGTCTGTTGTTTCTTTTGGTGGTTGCTTATACTGTCACATTTATAGACGATTTCTCTAGGAAGACTTGGATTTATTTTTTAAAGTCTAAAGAATCTGATGAAGTCCTAGCTAAGTTTAAAGAGTTTAAATCCTTAGTTGAAAATCTTTCTGGTAAACATATTAAGGTGCTCAGATCTGACAATGGAGGTGAGTACATCTCTGGTATGTTTCATGACTATTGTGTAGAAGCAGGGATCAAGAGGGAGTTCTGTGTTTCCTACAACCCACAGCAAAATGGTGTTGCTGAACGAAAGAACAAAACTATTATTGAATCAGTCAAAGCCATGCTTCATGATCAAGACCTAAAGTTGTTCCTCTGGGCTGAAGCCGCTAGGACTGCTGTCTACATCCAGAATCGATGTCCTCATAGCATTCTGAGGGACATGACTCCGGAAGAAGTCTTCACTGGAGTAAAGCCCGACATCAGTCATCTGAGGATTTTTGGAAGTCTTGTCTACATTCACGTTCCTAAGGAGAAAAGAACCAAATTAGAGGCATCTGGTAAGAAAGGTATACTTATTGGTTACAGTGAAAATTCTAAATCATTTAGAATCTATATTCCAGGACAAAAGAATGTTGAGGTAAGTAGAGATGTTACTTTTGAAGAAAATATTGCTTTAAGTAAATCTAAAAGATCTTTGATTGAGGATGAAAATGTTACTAACGAAAATCATGAGATGAATATTGATAACAATGTTGAGTCTCAGAGGGAGTCTTCAGGATTGCCCAAACCTCATAGCAATGATGAACCTCTAGAACCTTTTGAAGGTCCTAGCATCACTTCTAGGGGTAAGAAGAGGCCACTTTGGGTACAAAATACCATTCAAGAAGCTGAACAGTTCGCTGCTCCTCCGGGAACTTTTCGAGAAAGTAGGAGACCTCATGCCTTCTCCAACTATGTAGCTCTGATGTGCAACCTTACCGAGATTGAGCCATCCAATGCAAAGGATGCAATGGGTCAACATGAATGGAAGAATGCCATGGATGAAGAATATGAGTCCATCATCAAGAACGACGTATGGGAGATTGTGCCCCGTCCTAAAGATAAGTCTGTTGTATCTTCCAAATGGTTATTTAAAGTTAAACATTCTGCTGATGGTAGTATAGAAAAATTTAAAGCTAGATTTGTTGCTCGTGGTTTTTCTCAAAAGGAAGGAATAGATTATGAAGAAACATTTGCCCCTGTAGCCAGATATACTTCTATTAGATTTATAATAACCATTGCTGCAGCTAAGGGTTGGAAGTTGCATCAAATGGACGTCAAGACCGCATTTCTCAATGGTGTCATTGAGGAAGAAGTCTACATTGAGCAACCTGAAGGTTATGAGATACACAACAGGGAAACAAATGTGTGCAGGTTGAAGAAAACTCTCTATGGTTTGAAACAGTGTTCCAAGCCTTGGACTTGCCTCGGACTCGGCAAGCTCAAAATGGACTCGGATTCGGACTCGGCGCCCGGACTCGGAAAGGACTCGACAAATCAAAAAACCCATGAAATGCAAAGATTTTTAAGAATTTTAAGTTTTTTTCCTGCAACATTTAGTCAATTAACATCTAATACACAATAATTGAGATAAATAGAAACTCCTTTGCACACATACACAACTTAGCATAGATCACATAAGTAAAAATACGGATTTTTGAAGAAAATTAGTTAAAGTTAAACCAAATAACATATAGAAATCTGAAATATAGTGTCACTGTCAAATCAAAATGTCTACAATATTCATGGAATATGAAATCCATGGAATCAGAAGTTCAAAACATATATTAAAGATTCAAAATAAAGGCTCATAGCCTCATAGTAGCCTATGTCCTCCTACGAGTATGCCTAAAATGATGCATGGAAGACTCTAGAGCCATCCTCTCTCCCTGTGTCTGAGGCTGAACCGAAACAGGATCCTCAGTGACATGCTCATCGGCAAATTCGGCACCCTCCTGATCCTCCTCATCATCATCCTCCTCATCATCACCCTCCTCATAATCCTCATCATCAGACTCGGATCCACTACTCTCAGCCTCAGGGTCTTGCACTGGGTCTCCTCGTGCTCTAGCCTCCTCCTGTGCCATCGCTACTACCTCTGCCTCTCGATCCACCTGATCAACCCACTCCAAGTCTCTATCACAGAAGACAGGATCATTCATCTCAGTGTTCCACTCTTCTTGTGGATCAATGTTCTCTAATACAATTGGAGATGTGTCGGTGCCCAAGATATGTTTGTGACGAAGGCGAAGGTTGTAGTGAACAAACACAAGATCATTCATCTTTTTCACGGCCAACCTGTTGCGCTTCTTGGAGTGTATATGCTCAAACATACTCCAATTGCGTTCGCATCCTGAAGCACTAGATGGCTGGCTCAAGATACGAATGACAATCCTCTGTAGATTTGGCACCTTAGTACCAAACATCTCCCACCATGCATCTGAAACAAGAAAATTTCAAATCAGTTCTATAACTTTAACTTTATCAATCTAGATTCTAAAGTGGTAAACCGTAATACAATTAGAAATTAGAAATTAGAATTTGGAATCATAGATTCTTACCAGGCATCAATGCAGTTCGATTTTTTTTGCATATCTCTCGTGCAAATAAGTCCCCTTGTGCTTTGGTGTACATTTCTACCTCACGGACTATACTTGTGGAAATTGCATCATCAGGTGACATCCTCTCTATAACATCATAGAGGCCACTCCACACCTCCTCATCAGCCTTGAAACTTGGGCTGAATTGGTATGCTGGATTAAGGAAGTAGGCAGCTACATGTATAGGCCTGTGAAGTAGATTGTGCCATCGCCTATCAATAACATCCCATAGGGGACCATATCTATCCTGATTTCTTGCATGAAAGGATCGAATGGCCTCTTTCACCCTATCCATGCCCTCATAAATGTATCCCATTGAGGGCTTCTCTCCATTAGCAACCCGTAGGAGAACAACAAGAGGTCGTACAAGCTGCAATAAATGAAGTTGAACAATGAACATAAAGTTATAAACAAGTGTTTAACAAAAAATAATGATATGAAATGGAATTGGAAATGAGGACAAAAAGGAAAATTACATCAACAATCTCTTTGGCCGGTTGCCAAAAGGTTCTCTCATCAAAAACCAAGTCAACCATGGCAGCCCCTGCAGTGGTCTTTGCATATGATGATCTTGTCCACTCCTCACATACAAACATGCCTTTCACACCGGCCTTTGACTTGAGCATGGTTTGCAACATGAGAAAATTTGTTGCAAATGTAGTGACCCCTGGACGAGACAACTCTTTTTGCTTTGTGTGTTGCCTCATAAGGTTGAGGACCCAAGTATGATTATATATATACTTGCAAATATTTCTTCCTATGTCTACACATGTTTTGATCCAAGGAAGTTTGCCAAGGTCCTCCAACATGAGGTCAATGCAATGAGCGGCACAAGGAGTCCAAACTAGGTGGCGGTGCCTCTCCATAAGAAGTTTACCTACAAAAAAAAAACAAATTAAAAAGAAGACTTAAAGCAAGAGAAGTAAGACAGAAATTAAAAATTAAAATAATTTTACCTGCTGCAACATAATTCGCTGCATTATCTGTGCATATTTGCACCACATTCTCCTCACCAACCTCCTTCAACACTCCCTCCATCACCTCACAAAGATACTCAACATTTTTTGTTTTCTCCGAGGCATCAATGGATTTCAAAAACACTGTACCACCTGAGAAAAAATAAAGCAATTTAGTAGTAGTACTTACTAGTTACTACTATGATCAATCTAATTCATAATTTCATAACTTAAGTCTTATAGCTTAAAAACTTAACATACCTGATGAGGAGACAAGGAAATTCAGAAGTGTCCTATTTCTTCTATCAGTCCAACCATCTGTCATGATGGTGCAACCTTTTGCCTTCCATACCTTACGTTGCTCCTCAATTTCAACTTGTACATCAGCAACTCGTTGGGACAAAATAGGACCTTTTAGCTCCTCATCATTAGGGGCTTTGAACCCCGCACTACAAACAGTAACAACATCTATGACATTTTGCCAATATGGAGACCTAAAAGCAATTAAATAAATAAATTAAAAAGAAGACCTAAAGCAAGAGAAGTAAGACATAGAAATTAAAAATTAAAATTATATATTAATAAGTACCTTGCTGCATTGAATGGAAGGTTGTTGTAGAAGAAAAAATCTCCAAGTGCTAGTTTTGCTTGGTCATGCATCTGCTTATTCCAACCCATGCTCTCAAGCGATGGTTGTGCACCAGGAGTTGTGCATGGAGCAAAGATGGAATCAAGTGTGGATGGTTTCTTACGAACCCGACCCCCAATGCTCACACTTGCAGACGCAGAAGTAGTACTAGTACTAGTAGTGCCAATAGGAGTCAGAGTAGTAGCATGTGTCCTTGAAGAGCCTTGTGTAGCTAAGCTTGCCATTTCTTCCCCTTGTTTCTTCTGTAATTCTTTCTTCTCGTTAGTTGCCTCTAAAATAGCTATCATCTTGCGTTTGACATCTTCGGGAACAAATTTACATGCTTTAGCATCCCGCTTTGGTGTATGTGCAAGATGATATTTCAGCCTATTAATGCCTCCCCCATTATGTGTTATCTTGCAATGCCAACATGTAACGACTCCTTTTTTGTGGCCAGGGATGGCATGTAACCAAGCCTCATCCCTTACTACGGCAACAGGGTCTGCATCAGGGTTCGTTTTAGGCATACTTCCACTTCCACTACCCACAGTCTGAGACATGATGACTGCTGCCAGCTGCAATATATCATAAATAAAACAAAATAAGCATCTACAATATATATTATAGAAACTGAAAATCAATTTTACGGTTTACCAACACTAGGAACAAATCTAAGATTCTAAAGAATTAAAGAAATGTAAATACTAAATACTAAACAAAATGGAAACAAAAAAAGATTCATGAATGCAAAAAAAAAATACAAAACAACAAAAAGAAAGTAACATACCTCTTGGAATTTGCTCTAGAAATGGAAATGCAAATCAACTTTGTAGAAGCCTCCTCCAAATGGGTCTTTCAACTCCTCTCAATGCTTACATGCAAGCTACAAAGTGCAACAAAGTTGAACAAACAATCAGCAATCCTTGAATGAGAGCCAACCGATTTTCTTCCTAAAACCCCACTCCTCTTCTCTCAAGCCTTTTTTGTCTCTTATTTCCTTATGCAAGTGATAGAATGACCTTTTTAGGTCAAAGACATAATATAAATGCCAAGTCAAACATTAAAAATGAATAATTAAAAAATATTTTTTTAAAGCACCTGTTAACGCTGCCAGCCGGCCGAGTCTTGGCCTCGGGACTTGCCGAGTCCAGGTGAGTCCCGAGTCCAGAGTCCGAAAAACTCGCCTGGGTGGACTTGGCCTTGGACTCGCCGAGTCAGGGAAGGACTCGCCGAGTCCTGTAACTCTGGTTTGAAACAAGCTCCTCGTGCATGGTATGAAAGAATTGATAAATATCTAATAGGATTAGGATTTTGTAAGAATGATGTTGATTCTAATATTTATTTTAAAATTCTTGTTGATGAGATGTTGATCTTGGTACTATATGTTGATTTATTTCTAACTGGGAAAGAAGATCTCATCATTAGATGTAAAGAGGAGTTAGCTTTTGAATTTGAAATGAAGGACCTAGGTCTCATGCATTATTTTCTTGGTTTAGAAGTTTGGCAAGGTAATAACGAAATTATGCTAAGTCAAGGAAAATATACTGTTGATATATTGAAAAGATTTAAAATGTTGGAGTGCAAATCTATGTCTACACCCATGGAGACTAATTTGAAAAAGTTGAGTGCATGTGCAGAAAATTTTGACTTTGCAGATGCTACTGAATATAGGGAACTGATTGGGTCCTTGATGTACCTAGTCAACACTAGACCGGACATATGCTATGCTGTTAGTGCACTCAACCAATTCATGAACATACCCAAGGTTGTTCATCTTGTTGCAGCCAAACACATTCTGAGATATCTTCGAGGCTCAGTTGACTATGGGCTGAAGTACTCTTCCACCTCAATTTCTTTGGAAGGATTTTGTGACTCAGATTGGGCAGGAGATGTCATTGGAAAAAGGAGTACTTCAGGTCTATGTTTTAGCTTGGGATCAGCCATGATCTCATGAGCCAGCAGGAAGCAGTCCTCAGTTGCCTTGAGTACAATTGAAGCGGAGTATATTGCAGCCAGCGTTGCATCTAGAGAAGCAGTGTGGCTTCGAAAGCTTCTAGTTGGTCTATTTGGTCAACCTCTAAATTCTACTGTGATTCACTGTGATAATCAGAGTTGTATAAAGATGTCGGTAAATCCTGTGTTTCATGATAGATCGAAACATGTGGAAACTCACTATCACTTCATTCGAGATATGGTTCAGAGAAGAGCCATTCAGCTAAAGTACATCAGCACTGAAGAGCAAGTGGCTGACATTCTCACCAAGCCACTTAACAGGGTGAAGTTTGAATACTTCCGGGAAAGGCTTGGACTTGTAAAGATTCTAGCTATCGTTGAGACAGAGTCTCAAATTCATTAATGTATCTTGTGTATGTATCTAAATTGTACCACTCTTGCGGGCAATGCAAGATGGACATTGTATCTTGATACTTGTTTAAAGATGTCTGTAACCACCCTCTGCGGGAAATGCAAGGTGGTCATTGTATTTGTATTTTGAATCTTCTTTAGAAGAAGATATATGTACCACCCTCTGTGGGCAATGCAAGGTGGAATTGTAATTGTTCAAATTTTGTCCATTCTCTACGGGAAATGCAAGATGGTATTGTAATAATTTTATAAGTCCACCCTCTGTGGGCAATGTAAGGTGGCAAGGTTCCTCACCACCCTCTGCGGGTAATGTAAGGTGGTGTTGTATTGAAGTTCACCCTTTGCGGGCAATGCAAGGTGATCTTTGAGGCTTGTCCTCTCCCACCCTCTGCGGGCAATGTATGGTGGGCCCATCCTCTGCAAGTATGCATGATGGAAAGATATGATAATGGTCAAGCATCTCCTAGCTAAGAGGGAGTGTTAATGCTTTAGCTAGTTGAATTACTAGCGCTTCAAATAAAATATTTATTAGATCAAATCTTTAATTTGATCTTAAATCGGCCCCACTAATTAAACGTCTAAGGGTAGACGTTTCCTTAGTCGGCCCTAATTTCTTGGCGCCAAAAAACAAAAACAAAAAAAAACTAATCTATAGGAAGGTCGGCCTGCATTATCTAATATTCGGCCAGTATATATACTGTCTGCTGCAAGGAGAAATATACAACTCATTTTCAATTGCGATCTGCTCTGATCTGCCCTGCCGAATGTAACTAAAGCTCTGCCGTCTTATGTGAGTATGATCTAGCATTGCTCTGCCTTGAAGAATATACAACCACTCATTGAAGAGTGACTACACACAATGCTACTTGAGGATACCTTACTCAATCTACTGCTGCAGTGACTTCTATAGGGGTTTGTGACAGCAAATAGCATCAAGAGTTGCCTAACGCATATACATACTTCTTTGAGATTGATCTTTCTCTGCTCCATGAATGACTGATCAAGTATCAAATAAATCTGATTACATCTCTAGGTCAGATTCACCATTGAGGCTGAACATTGTAAGTTGTGTCTGGGCTTAATAAAATACATCAAACTAGTTGCTGGGTTTTCACCTCCACAAGGGAGGTTTCCCAGGGTATATCTTGTGTTGTGTTTGTGATTTAGTTATCTGTCATTGCATTTATTTCTTTATTATCAGTAAATAGTTAGATCTGAAACTAAAAATAACACTCTAGACAAGGGCTTTTTGCAAAAAAACTTGATGGGAGATGAACTAACCATCAAATACTTTCAAAACCTTTAGATGAATTGCCTCCAAGGTTCACTAACCCTAATTCAATAGTCTATGAGAGTCTGTTGAATAGGCTAAAGGTCCACCAACTCCACTAGCTAAGAAGGGAATACTACAATTCCCCACCAGCCTAATCTATTTTTCTTAAGATTCCTCCTTCTGCTATTAATGTTGTTATGGAAGAATTGGAGGATCCTCTTCAATCTATGGTTAGAGTATAGAGTCGAAAATGAACTTGGATAAAGTTGTTGAATGGCTACATGAGGATAGATGGAATGAGGATTTAAAATTAATTAGTCTAGATGAGAAAATAAATGTTACGATGTTCCCAAATAAAAATAAGATATTGTTAAAGGCCTTTTCTCTTTTATGACACCTACTTCAATCTTTTTTGATATCCTAGTTACCACTTCGCCTATTGTATCTGATGTGGTGCCTCCTCTTCTGGTTGGATTTACTTCTTTCAGTCTTTGGTACAACTGAAATGCAAATTCAAGCTGCTCACAAGGCTTCCCTTTCTCATATTATGTTATTTATTTTGAAACACCCCCTTCTACTACCATTGTTGCTATGGAAGAATTGGTTGATCGTCCTTAATTGTCACAGAGTCACTGTTGATGTGAGTTTTGTGAGCACTCCAACATGCAGAATAAAAAACCAAATATTCTATCCTCAATTGCACAAGGAAACCTCATATGCTAAACAATGTGGCAATTGTGTGATCAAATAAGGCAACACCAAGGTTTACAATGCGTACTTGTGACTTAGTGTTGGTCACAACTCAATTTAATGATGTGATTTTCTGGTAATCACAAAGGGGGACTTACACTCTTCATTCATGGACATCTATCAACTTCTCAAATGATGAATGATTTGGCAACACAAGTGCTTCAACTACTTTAAATGAGGACTTTGAAATAAAATGCAAATTGGATATGGGTTTAGAAATCTAAGCCAACTCTATCTCTAACTCTTCCAATGTAAGAGGCTATTGAAGATGAGGTGAAACCAAACCAATCCTTGCTTCGCCAACTTAAACAACTAGACAAGAGAAGGTGTAATCTTCTAAGAATGCCTGGATGATTTTCAAATTGCTCATTCACATCAAAACCATAAAGTATGCAAATCAATGAGCATGAAAGAATTGAATTTAAGTGCTTGCAATGAGTTCAGCCTAACCTTGCAATGTTACTTGCAATCAACAAGTACCAAAAGGTATGAACATAAGTTTCCCTTGAATTACCAACAATAATATCTTTCATCTTCTACTCAACTACTTAACTACTTCATAGCATAAACAAATCCTATTCTAAGTGAGAAGTATGGAAATCATGCAACACTCCAAAACACAAGTATTTACCATGAAATCAACAATGAATTTGCAATTACTTTGGCAGCATTCTAGCAACAATTTCTCCAAAATCTCTCTTTACAAATGATTTGAGCAAGCCTTATATAGAGGCCTAAAGTACAATGGATGGTTTAGATTGATTCATGATCAATGACCTACATTATTTCAAATAACTCTATTAGGGTTTGCCTTAACTACCACTTACAAGCATTAAATGCTGGCCAATGAGAAAATTACATTGCTTTGAATACATATCCTTTTGAGGATGGACCAATGAGAAAATTCAATGTGGAAATACATTAAATGCATTCCATATGTCTACTTCGAATAACTTGATTGGTGGAGATGAAAGGATGCCACCTCAGCATGATTATCTTATAAACTTCATTTCAACTCTACTTCTTAATCCTCCTTATTTTGGAAATCTTCTCATTGAAATATTCTTGAAATTGTGCTTGTCTTGATACCTTGGACTTGATCCTTCTTCATTACTTGAACTTTTCAACCCTCACCTTCTCTTGTTTGGGCTTGATCATGATGTTGTCACTTGCATTGCTTGTTCACCATCATCTTCCATGCAATCATTTTTGTCTTTGAACTTGGTTTGCATCTTGACTTTCCTTATCCCATGAGATGTGTATATTTGCAATTTGATCATCACCCTTGGTTGAGGTTTCCAATAAATTTGGATATACAACATTGATCATTATAATCCTTTCCTCTACATTGTTGAAATTGTGGTGTTGTAATAGTTCCTCCTTCAAGCCTTGCCCTTGAACTTCTACGTTGACCTTGGTATTGTAATCACTATTGTACATGAAGAGGCTCGACCTTGAACATCATCCTTGTACATGAAACGTTTAGCCCCATTTCATCTTCTTGCTTGTCATCTTCACCTTTTGCTTGAACTTTCTTCTTCTTGTATCCTCTTCTCCATGTATGAAACCTTGCAAAACAAGAGAGAGACTTGTGTTAGGAGTAAAGTTATTGCAAGAAGATAATCATTAACATTTTAATCAAGACTTTGAAAGAAATCAACTTGTGACTTACACCTAATTTGCAATTTACCCTTTAAGAACCTTGACATTTTGATCACAACCCATCAATCATCACAAAATCAACTTTTGATTTTTACAATGCCTGATTTTTCACCTGAACATGCCCAGCAAATTACCCAATTTAATTGAAATTTCACCATTGCACATTCTATTTTCTAAACTCAAACTTGATTGAAATTTTGGTAAGTTCTGAATTCTTTTCAAAGTTTAAGTCTGCTATACTCTAACCACCTTTCAGCTTGCCATCTTGATCCTTTGAATCCTCTTAAAATTTAAACACTTAATTCCCAGCTTTCTCCTGATTTTTGCCTCCCTTATCTCTGCTCTGCACATTGAATTAGTTTGCTGTTTGCATTGGATAATTGAGATGAAACAATCAACCTTTCCTTTATATGCTTCTCCTCAAAAAAATTCATGTCCATTGGGGTAGGGGGGGTTATGAAGGCTGACCTGGTCTTGAATTTAATTTATTTGCAATTCAATTAATATCCTCCCATGGCTGACTTAACTTGAAGTTGGAATTTTTATTTTAATGCTGATCGTTTAACTTGAGAAGGCCCTCAAAATTGAGTCCAAGGGAGGTTGGATTTCCGACCTGGGTTGGGCTCCTTCGCTGAACGATATTCTAAGTCCATGTTTGCTCCATTTCAAGTTGAATTTCTCTCCCGTCCTTTGAATTTTCAGTTTATTTTATCAGATTTTCCTTCAACAGCTCAGATTCTCCATCTTATTGCAATTCAGATTTGATCTTGCATTTTAGAATTCACTTCAAGTGCTGGGTGGAAATCACCATGTATTTGGGCTCCAAGCCCAAGGGAGGTTGGATTTCTGACCTTGGTTGAGCTCTTGCCCCAAAGTGAGGTTGGATTTTCGACCTCTCCCTGGCTCCCTATTAAAATCAATTTGCCCAAAATCCCTAAGTGTTGAAAATGGTTGTTGAAATGATATCTGATTTTTGCCAAGTTTTTGGATTTCGTTTTCAAACGTCAATCAGATTTTCGTTTTTGACTTGAATTCTTGCGATGTTTATTGAAGACATGCTGTTTGTTTGCATGGGGCCATGATAATCAAGTTAAATTCCTTGCTAAATGTTTGAAACTTCATTGACAACACCCAGATTCAAGTCTGTCTTAAGATTTTCAATTATTATTCAAGTTGGATTTCACCTTTAGCTTGGGCTTTTGCACCAATTGTTGGATGGAAATTTTGGTGTCTTTGGGCTCAGAGCCCAAGGGGGGTTGGTTTTCTAATCTTGGTTGGGCTCTTGCACTAAGATTGACCTCAAAATCTCACTAAGTGTTGGAAGCAATCAGCTTGGAGCAATCAGATTTTCATTTTGTTTTTTTTGGTTTTCATCAACATTCAAATCAAATTCCATCACTTGATTGCACAAATCGCCTTGGGTTGAATTGGAATTCTACACCTGTTGGGAATCCTGATCAATACTCAATCTAATTTCTTTGTTTGACCAAGTTTTTCTCTCAAAAGGAGATCGAATTTCACCCAAGTGCTGAGAATTTTCATCTTGTTCAAATTGAAAATTTGGGGCTTGCTTGGTCAAAATGTCTCATCTAAGTGGAAATCAGGTTGTCTTTAGGATTCTTGCTAAGGATCATACCCAAGATTTTACTTAGTATGTAGATCATGACTTGACAATTGAAACTTCTCTTCCACTACAAGATCTTGATTTGTGACTAAGGATCGACTTGCATCTTAACCTTGCTCAAACTTTCTACCTTATCAACACATGAGGCTTCAAAATGCTGCCAAACTAAGATAAAATGTAAAGAACCTGCCTGGCTCTTTCTAAATTTAATTTCTTTTTCTGAATTACTTGCAAATTTTGTATCTTTGTGTTTTGATAATGCTTGTTTCAAATGAAATTTTCCCACCGAATTTGAATAACATAAACAAAATCAAACAGAATATTTCTGAATGAATATTGATTATAGATTTGACAATGTCTATAAACACCAAATTAATACTCAAATCATTGGCACCTGGCAATTGTATGAGTGCTGGAGAATTGAAATAACATCCTAGGAGTGTTACGCAGCCTGAAGAAGTCTTCAGCAACGCAAATGAATGTGGATGCAGCCCCTACTATTCCAATGCAGCCTTGTTGGAACTCACGCAGCCTTAATAAAACAATACCCAGCCTCCAATAATAGTCACACAGCCATATAAAGAAGTGAGGCAGCCTGCTGAGAAGTGACGCAGCCAAGGAAAGGGTGACGCAGCTTTTCTTGGCAGCTCACACAATAATCAAAACACTTTCGTGGCCTTTAGAATAAAAATGCAGCTCTCTTAAATAAAATTGCAGCCTTATTTTGGAGATAAAACAACCTCCAATACATATAATCCTTGAAGAATATCAAATCAGAATATCAAAACTAAAATCTCAGATGTAATTTGCTTGAATCTTCCCTAACTTGGTATACCTCAGCACCAAATTTGAATTTCCAGAATTAGAATTGCACTTTCAGAATTTCAGTAGCAAAATTCATCATTAACATGTAATGATTCAAATTGCAAAGTGAGGAATCAGTCCTCAAACCGTAGCCATATTTCTCCTCTTCCAAACTTCAATAAAAATAACACAAGTCCATGAATGATGTTCGAATTCTCATAAGGCTGTATATATAATATTTTTCCATAGCTTCTCAATGACACTTTTCACTTAAAAGCCACTTGCTTTATGGTTGCACATTTGAAATATAATAAACTATTATATTTCCCTTCACTTTAATGCTGAAAATGACCCTTTCATTAAAATAATGCTATTCTGACACATAGGGTCCTTGTTTTATGTGCTAAAGATTTAAAACTTCTCAAGCCGGTTCTAATGAGCTATAACACTAAGATGCCCAAAATAGATTCCCAATAAAAATGGCAACCTTAGCCGATTTAATTAAATAATAATCATAATTCACCCATCTTGTGAAAACGACTGAGGAAGCATCGGAATCAAAATCTGACAGCACAAGAGTGATCCTGATGATGAATGAACCTGACGGAATGACTTTCTAAAAATAGACGCTCCCTCCAAGAATCTTGGAGCCCAAACCGAAAGCCGAAAATAAAAACTGAGAGCATTATTTAATTCCTCTAATTCATCTGAGCTCATCGGAACCAACTGTTGACTTACTATAAATAGTAAGTCCCTCAAAAGAGGCCAAAACCCACATCAAGGTCCTCTAATCACCAGAATTAGCCTAGAAGGACCCAATGATAGGCTAAATCTACTAACTCCAATGCTCGCTCAAAATGGGGACATTACAGTCCTCCCTCCTTGAAATTGCTTGTCCCCAAGCAATTTCAGAAAACAAAACACAAAAGTCCACCTGGATCCCAAGGATGGTCATGGGTAATGTCCCTATCATCACTATACTCCTATGAAGAAATCATCAGCATCACACCCAAATTGAAGATGCTGCAACAGGATCGTCACGTGGGAGAAACTCAACCGAGAATAACTCACACGGGAGTAACTCAACCAACAGACTGGACTTGCCTCCAGTCTTCATGCCAACCAAACCATCATACCTGTTATTAAATGGATGCACTGAAGAACTTTGCAACTGGTAGATATCCTGCACGTGAGGATCAAATGTAAAACTGTAAGCACCCCTCACTGTGTACACCCCTGTAAACTTCTCAGCTAGGCCTGACTGGCCTCTTGTAAAGTCTGCTTGATGACCAGGTGTACTAATAGGATCCCCAACATCATCATCATCCTCACTCATCACCTGAAAGGGATCATCGCTGAACTCAAACAATGGATTGTCATAAGTCATAACGACATCCACATAAAATAAGGGATTGTTCACAAAGTGAACTGCTCCCATCTGCTGATCTAAGCTGAAAATCTGCGAAGTGCGAGAGACATGAAGTGTAATTTGCTCTACCTGAATGGACTCATGTCTCTGAGAATCCTCACTATCTGCAATAAGTCCCTCTAAACTATGATCCTGGGACCTATCATCAACCAATGACAACTCTAAGTCATCTCCTAAAGTCTGATATGACAAACCAGACTCATCACAACATGCATCATCCTCATAAATATCATAAGTAGTGTCCACATAACCAATGCCAATCTCATCAACCTGTAAAACCTCTTATATCTCATGCTACTGCCAACATGACTCACTGCTGTCATAGAAATCAGAATTAGAAGAACTCTTATTTTGCCTGCAATCCTGAAATCTAACATTCTCATCATGCGATTTAGAACCCATAGTGATATCCACAACATCCTCTACACTTGTCAATAGGCTCAAACATAGGACTGCTGTGATAAAAATCAGAACCTATATCGTTAGTAATTTCATTGCTACCAGTTGATGTAGGGCTGCAATAATTGGTGGCTATCATGTCATCAGGATTCCCATGATCACGAGTTCCTGTCACATGGAAATAATGAGACTCAATGTAGCTGTCCTCAAGCAAGTCTGTCATAACCACATGCTCTTGGGAAGAGCCTCCATCATCACGCGTATAGGGACTAGTAATTGTCTCATTGAGCAAAGGCTCCACTACCTGATGGTTGCTGGCTGCGGAAGCTACACCTTACAATCCTCCCGGTTCTCTTCTTGTTTTCTTTGTGAGGAAGACCTTTTAAAAATGGAACCATATACCTTGCCACATTGTCTATGGTTGACGGATTTGAAAGCAAAGCACTCATCCTTTCTTGATTTTGTCTAAGCTTTTCCATACTTTCCATCATGGTATTTGTTTGCTTCTTGAGATTAACCATGCTATTCATCTGTTTTCCCTGTTTACTACCCTTTGGTCGGGGTGAAGTTCTACCCCTGCGGACATAATGCATACCAGGAACAAACCTGTCTGCTATAGTTAAGCCCTCACAACCACCAGGCTGGCAAGATCAATGCTCTGATACCACTGTAAAGAACTTGCCTGGCTCTTTCTAAATTTAATTTCTTTTTCCGAATTACTTGCAAATTTTGTATCTTTATGTTTTGATAATGCTTGTTTCAAATGAAATTTTCCCACCGAATTTGAATAACATAAACAAAATCAAACAGAATATTTTTGAATGAATATTAATTATTTTAATTATAGATTTGACAATGTCTATAAACACCAAATTAATACTCAAATCATCGGCACCTGACAATTGTATGAGTGCTAGAGAATTGAAATAACATCCTAGGAATGTTACGCAGCCTGAAGAAGTCTTCAGCAACCAAAATGAATGTGGACGCAGCCCCTACTATTCCAACACAGCCTTGTTGGAACTCATGCAGCCTTAATAAAACAATACCCAACTTCCAATAATAGTCACGCAACCATATAAAGAAGTGACGCAGTCTGCTGAGAAGTGACGCAGCCAAGGAAAGGGTGACAACTTTCTTGGCAGCTTACACAATAATCAAAACACTTTCGCAGCCTTCAGAATAAAAACGCAGCTCTCTTGGATAAAATTGCGGCTTTATTTTGGAGATAAAACAACCTCCAAAATATATAATCCTTGAAGAATATCAAATCAGAATATCAAAACTAAAATCTCAGATGTAATTTGCTTGAATCTTCCCAAACTTGGTATACCTCAGCACCAAATTTGAATTTTCAGAATCAGAATTGCACTTTCAGAATTTCAGTAGCAAAATTCACCATTAACATGTAATGATTCAAATTGCAAAGTGAAGAATCAGTCCTCAAATCGTAGCCATATTTCTCCTCTTCGAAACTTCAATAAAAAAAACACAAGTCCATGAATGACGTTTGAATTCTCATAAGGTTGTATATGTAATATTTTTTCATAGCTTCTCAATGACACTTTTCACTTAAAAGCCACTTGCTTTATGGTTGCACATTTGAAATATAATAAACTATTATATTTCCCTTCACTTTAATGCTGAAAATGACCCTTTCATTAAAATAATGCTATTCTGACACATAGGGTCCTTGTTTTATGTGCTAAAGATTTAAAAATTCTCAAGCCGGTTCCAACGAGCTATAACACTAAGATGCCCAAAATAGATTCCCAATAAAAATGGCAACCTTAGCCGATTTAATTAAATAATAATCATAATTCACCCATCTTGTGAAAACGATTGAGGAAGCATCAGAATCAAAATCTGATAGCACAAGAGTGATCTTGATGATGAAAGATGATGAATGAACATGATGGAATGACTTTCTAAAAATAGACGCTCCCTCCAAGAATCTTGGAGCCCAAACTGGAAGTCGAAAATAAAAACTGAGAGCATCATTTAATTCCTCTAATTCATCTGAACTCATCGGAACCAACTGTTGACTTACTATAAATAGCAAGTCCCTCAAAATAGGCCAAAACCCACATCAAGGTCCTCTAATCACCAGAATTAGCCTATAGGCTAAATCTACTAACTCCAATGCTCGCTCAAAATGGGGACATTACATAAAACTAACAAACTACTAACTACCAAGAAAAAAGAGGGGGTCCCTATTTGCAATGGTGATGGTGTGAAAAGGTCACAGCAGTCACCCAATAACTTTCCATCGTGTATTGTGAATGCATCAAAATTTGATTTACTACAATGCTTTTGTAGGTCGTGATCTCAACAATTCAAAGTGCATTGATAATGAAACAAATATGTGACAGTACTAAATTCTCTTCTTCTCCTAGATCTGACACCAAAGATCCTCGCTTTCCATAATTGCTGAGGATTACGAGGACAAACAACAAAATTTGAACCAATGCATGTATAAAATCATAATGTTTGTACATAGATATTGTCCCAAAAGTTTTCCAAAATGTGATTTCTGTGTTATTAGGTCATCTCAGGACTTTATTCTTCTATGGAACATGTACTTAATGCTTAAAGATATAACTTAGTTAGTGTTGTTTGTGGAGGGAGAAAAAAAGACAATTGGAGTTGTGGAAAACTTGTTTACCCCTAGGAGTAACTGTAAAGAACCCGACTGGCTCTTCATTCGTTCACACTTGTTAAATCTTTTCAGTTTGGCAAACTCAAAGGAACAGAAAGAAATAACCTTTGTTTCTAAAACTTTCAACTTTGCAGTAATTTGCAATTGCATTTAATCAATACTTTCTCCTTGAATGTTTTCATTAAAATTAACATCTACCAATGATAACACATCAAATAACTATATTAAATGCTGAAGGAAAATGCTGGAAATTACACCTTCCAGATTTACACCACTAACTGGTAACACAACACAGCATATAAATTACTCACATGTTGCTATATGATGACGCCAGCACCCTTAAACCTGTCGGTTCCATGTAGCTATTTAAAACGCAGCCTGAATATGACCAAAAACCCCTTAATAAAAGATCAAACATGCCTCACGCAAGGAGACACTACTCCAGTGGTCTGAACTTCTTTGTAGATCTGTACGGCAGCAGCATTAAGCCATATGGTCTCCTTCATTGTCACAGCTCGCACTTGGAAAAGACTCCTTGAATAATTCACAGCACCCAGTATATGATGTATGGCATTCACTAAGCATCAAATTGAAACAAATAATGCACTCAAACAGTAATATTCTGAATTTCAGACAGTCTTTCCCAATTACAGCCAACAATTTGTAGCTCTCTCCAGATATGAAGAAAAATCGAACCCTAGCTGTAGAAGAAATGGATTCAATTTATATTGACGCAAATTGATTTACATCAGCATCAATTCGCAGCCATGAATTATCAGAATTTCTCCAGCAGAATCAAATGCACAATTCACCACCACAAGAATGATTCAGAGTGCAGCAGAGAGGAATTAGTCCTCAAACCCTTGTTGAAAACTCTCAACAAAAGACTTTATAATAATTTTTATCAAAATGAACAATGGATAAAATGAAAAGTGCTTTTTCGAGTTGGTTATATAGTTTTTTCGGAAAAAGCACAATTTCACCTTTTTAATATAAAAGGCTTTAAAATGATAGCTTCACTTTATAACATTAAAGTTATAAAGTAATTAAGTTATTAAATTAAAATAACTATAACTTTAAAAACAAAGCCACCGAATCCCACCAACTAAAACAAACTTATTTCTGACACTAGAGCCTCAAACGCAAACTGCCATGCCGGAAATAACCCACTGCCAAAAATAGCCAACTGCTAAAAATAGACTTACTAAAAATAGTAAGTCTCTCAAACTGGAGATTCTCTGAAACTCGATCCTGAGACATCTGACACTCCGTGCAGACACCCTGCTAATCCTGGCCATACCCAAAATACCACTTACTAAAAATAGTAAGTTGACTAAAATGATCAAAACAAAGAGTAGACCTGATAATCTGAACCTCCAGAATGGAATCCCAATGCTGGCTCCACCATCTGACCCCCTCTGATTGCCTGGTTAGCCTATGAGGGTCGCCAAATCAAGCTAATCCCATAAGTCTAAAAACGGGGACATTACAGTAACCATGGTTAGTTTCTTTAAGGGGGTTTTGTCATCAGCAATAATTATAGTTAGCATTTTGTCAGAGGTACTCTGCATGTTCCCTGCATATTCTTGTGCTTTATTGATCTTAATATTTCAACTCTAATACTTCACACTTGTTATTCTCAGGTTGTGGCATGACCAAAGGCCAAGGCCTAGCTTAAGCATTGCCATTTAGGTCAATAGGACACGATTGCATTGGATCTATAGATGAATAAAGCATTTATTCTTTTGCTCATTGTAATGAGGCCCATGAGAGGTCATTTTGATGTACTACTTAATTGAGGTTAAGATTCATCCGAAGAATATAGTGCATTAACTAGGATTTGGGTGGTTAAAGTGCTCTCTTGTTCAATTTGGCCAGGGCTGGGTCAAGACTGTAAAAATACCCAGTGGCTAATTTTAATATCAACATTCATGTTGCAATATGTGTGAATGTATGCTTGTAAGGATTCATTGTTATTCTTAATGCATTTCAATGTCTAATTCTGTGTATGAAGTTGCTCGATGATAGGTGTTAGATCCTGATTCAGTTGAATTTAACAGAGAAATGGCCCCCTTCCTCTTCTACTTTCAATACAATCTTCTACTTTCAATATAATTATTAATTGCATCCTATGAGCATTTTAAATTGTCAGATAAACAAAGGCAGTGGTTTAAAATTGTTTTTCACTTGTATATAAAAATGATGGGTAAAAAAATCTCTTTGCATTTGATTCGTATCTATTTGAGAGGGCAAACCGCGTTGCGGCAGTTGTCTAATCATAATGTAATGTATAAACCCTGATATGTTTTTGAAAATGTTTTCTGATTTGAAAGATCAAAGGAAAGGAAATGCACTGTTTACTGGTTATCTTTATTGTTTTCAGTTGTCATTCATGTTCTCATTGTGGCAACATTTTGAAGCATTCGACATATAGCATTGTGAAAGAGCGAGTGCATAGAATCACTAAGAAATCTATTGTTTTATCAAATTCATATTACATAACATCGAAAGATGGATTGATTACAAATATCAGAGCTGTAGAATACAGATTTGACAGTGATTTGTGAACAACAAGACACACTGGAAGTTTGAGGTCTAATTCATGCTCCAAACAAGGGTCTAGGGAGAGTGTTTTGAGTCAACTCCAGTAGCAAAGAACACCATTCAATTACAGACTTGTAAGATCAGAATTTAATGACTTAATAGCCTTGCTAAGTTCAGAAATAGCTTCACAAATGACTGCTGCAGCAATTTGAGTGTCCTCAAATACCAAAGGTGATTCATGTAAGAAATTCTAGTTACTTCTTTTACCCGCGTCCCCTAGTCATAAGAAAACCTTTGAGACAATAACTACAATATTATGACTTATTTTTGGAGATATGAACAAAAATGTGAATCTCAGGGTAGTTGGAATGGTATGGCCAGCACTGGAACATGTCCAAAAAGTGCTAAAAAAATTCAAACAGCTATCCAAAGTATCAAACTCACGAAAATCTGCAAACCCAAATCAGAATACGTAAAATGCCTTCATTATTCAATCAACCCTGTCACCAAAATTAAACCAGTGAAAACTCAAAGTGAAATCAACTACCAACTCGGGTGGATTTTGCACCAGCGAAACCAGGATATCTCAAGAGGTTTTTTGTTCGTAACAATCCAAAGAACTCTCCAAGTTCATTTCGACATCTTTTCATGTGTGCACAAGCGGAATGAGATAATGAGAGCCCAAAACCCAATATATAGACTTGGAGGGAGAAGTTAGGGCAAATTGAAATATTTGAATATAATATTTCCTCCAAAAAGGCCCCCATTTAACTTTTTAAAACAACTAATGTCTCCCATAGCCTAGGCATCCCAATTGGAGACACCTTTTCAAAATATTAATTCACTTAAGTTAAATATTAAAATGTCACTTTTAAAACACTTACATGAAAATATTAAAATAATTTTCATCACCTAACGGAAACTCGCCAAGCCACCGAAAACAAAGGTTTGAGCATGCCAAATCCAATTGAAGTTGATAGATGATAATTGATGCTGATATGAGCACATACTATAAATAGCAGTGTTCTCCGAAAACTAAAGAGAACAAACTCAAAGAAACCCAGAAAGATCTGTGTCATGCAACCAATTACTATAAATACTAGTATTCTTTGAGGACCAAAGAGAACAAACCCCAAAAAACCAAAAACATTGGTGCCATACAAGCCCTTTCTCGATAAATAATAGTGTTATGTGAAGACTAAAGAGAACAAACCTAGAAACATTGCTTCCATCCAAGCACTTATTATAAATAGCAATTGCTATTAGAACCCACTAAAGTTGAGAGCCGAGCTCACTAAGAACACTTAGACCTTCCCGACGCATTAGGAAACCTATGGAAAACTCTGAAAACAAGCTAATGCTCACAAAACAGGATGGCATAAAAATGGGACATCACATCTAACTAATTCATGGTGACAAAAGCATTATAAGATCTTTAGGAAATACATTATGGATGCAAATTATTGAGTCTTTAACGTTCAAGTTGCAATCTCATGTCATAGACACTGCATCTTAGTTCACTGCTGAGGCCGCCTAACTTTTGCCCACCAGTTTGTACTGTTCTAATGTAGAAAATAAAAGGAAAAAACAATGTTGCACTGGGATAATCAAGACTAGTAAGGTGACTGCACCAATTATACCTGTAGTCTCTATGACGATCCCTTAATGGTTTGTAACTAAGTTGTCGGTTCGGATTCGAGTTCAGAGTCGGGTTCGAGATTTGGGTTCAAAATTTGTTCAAAATTTTTTTGGGGTGGGTTCAGGTTTGTTTTGGTTTCTTCCGTACAAAAAGATATGTTTTTATTAAAATATATATATGTGTGTGTGTGTATATGCAGCAGAAAATAAGTTCATACACCACTATGCTAATAGTAAAGCAACATAGCAAACTACACCACCATATCTATGTTTCAGTTCAATAGGATATTAATTGCATCATTTAGCCATACATACAACATGATACACTTGCTTGGTCACATGCATGGAACAAATTTCCAGATCAAGAGGACAATTTGAGAATGAAAGGAATCATCAGAAGATAAGTGCAGTTATCTAAATTTTTATTTTGTATTGGTTAGAGGATTTCTAACCAAGCTAAATCAAAAGTTAAGATTCACATTTTAAGCCCTGGATTCAAAGATATCATAGCTTTTTTAAAGAAATTCCTCTATAATCGTCAATTTTGATTTTACCTATTGTAAATTTAGATTTACTCTATAGCAAGTTTTCTTTTTTATTCACAAATGCACAAATGCATATAAACCATCCTTTTTGGCATTTTTAGTGGTCACATTTAGGGTTGGAGGGTCGAATGGACCAAATTAGGCAAAATAAGCACTTTACAAAAGTTAAAAAAAATGTTTTGAGACCAAATTCGGCCCGGGTTTGGCTGCTAGGCAGCAAATTCTTCCAAATTCACTCCAAATTCTGCCCGGGTTTGTCTGATAGAATTTGCAGCAAATTTGTGGCTCTGTGGGCGAATTTGACAAGGACCAAACTTTGTACAGAATCGAACCAGACTTTGAGGGTTGCTGGAGAGAATCTGGTAACCTAGGTTTGTAACTATGGCTTCTATCTCTTGTTGTAGTCAAAAGCAATAATGGCAAAGACGTCTTTAAGACAGTCTGCTTATATTTTTAATTTGTGCTAATTAAACATATAAATCAGTATTATGTGCTTATCTTTTAGCTTAATTGCTTTTCTTAGTTGTTAGTGACATTTCCGGTTTCCTGTGATGATCCCATAAAGGTGAGGCCACCTAGCCTGGACGACAATGCTAGCTGGCAACTGTCAAGTTTTGTCTCCTTCCAGAAAAATTAGGAAAAGATCTGATTGCTACTAGTTGTGTGGTCTTATCTTGTGTAGAAAGAAAAGAATTAGATTTTGGTCTTGAATCTTCTTGTAAGAACCACTAACTTCTTGAAGAAGCCCAGTTTTGTTTTGCAGTGACAACTGTCTCCTAGAAGGAAACTTCAAATTGTTACCAACCGTGCAATTTTGTGTTCTTGCAGAAAATCAAATTTTTGTTTTGTTTTATATCTTCTACTGTTTTCTAGAAAGGGGTCAAATCAGATTGTTTACTTGCCTTGCACGAAAAGTTAATGAACTGCCCAGAGTAGGTATATAGAGACAACTCTACCATATTTTTTGGTTATGCTGAATAAATCGTTTGCTGTTATGCACGTTTGGTGAAGGGACGAAACCCCCACGAATCACCACTCTACTATGTAAATAGAGTCTGCAATATTTGTAACTTGAAATCTGTTGTTAAAGGTTTCTTTATTTTGTAAGAAAATGATTGCTGTTTTAGATTTTGTACCACTTTTTATGAATAAGTAAGGATTTTGGAATTTGTAGCTTTTGGTAAAATTTGTGTAAGCACTGTTAAATTTTTGAATGATCGTAATGAAATTTGGAATTCATTCTTTTCTTGAATATGTATCATGTAAGCAGTTTGTTTGAAATTCAATAGTTAAGAAGACAAATGATTCAACTTATATAGACCTTAAGGTCTTTACAATGGTATTAGAGCCTCAACCCTGCTAGCTCTGGGTCCGTTTTATGAGAGAGAGGGAGCAGTACCATCAGAGAGAAAAGGAAGGGTTCCACGATGGGTGATGGTGATGGAGAAGCAAAGGCCTTCCTTAAAAGTTCTGAAGCTTTGCAACTTGGTTTAGCAAAGACTTTAAAGGCAGTTGCCCAATTGCTGAAAGGGTTTAAGCAAAACTAGGATGGTGGAAACTTTGCCAATGAGAAGGGTGAAGGAAGCACTGCTAATAGAGAGAAGTCTAACATTCAGGGTGAAGAAAGTAGTTTTAGTGAAGGAAGACCTATCCATGGGAGTGAGAAGGATTCAGCCAGAACGTCTAGGGCAATTTCTTTCTCAAACAAAGAGGTTATATTGGAACAACTAGACCAGACAGGGGAAATGGACCGCCTTTTAGCAGAATATAATATGTTGAGTGAGGTAGTTAAGAATAACACGTCTTACCCTGAGTACTGTGGTCTGAAATCCAAAAGTGGGCAAAGGAGGAAGGAGTATAATGAAAGAAAAGATATTCAACATCGCTTGGGTAAGATTACTCTACCTAATTTTGACAGAACAAGTAGGACCACAACAAGACCATGGTTACATAAATTGGCTACTTATTTCTCATTAAACCCAATGACGGAAGAAGAAGCTCTCAAGTTCACCACCTTGCACTTGGAAGGAGTAGGTCACGCGTGGTGGTACCATGGACTTTTAACTCAAGGACATGACTCAATCTCTACCATAGAAGATTTCAGTCAGAGGCTGGTTGCAAGATTCGACAGAACAAACCTCAAAGTTCATTTTTCGTAACTTAGCTCTATTAAAGCAAGAAGGTAGAGTAGAAGATCATGTAGCAAAATTTGAGAAACTTGCAGTAATGGTGCCTGGTGTGCCAGAAAGGAGGCTGATAGTACTCTTTGCAGAAGGATTAGCTGAGCCACTAAAAGGGTTACTTAAAGCCTTAAATCCAACAACATTTCTAAACGCTATCAAATTAGCCTTCAACATAGAGGATTCAATGGTCAAGGGTACTTTTAGCAGTAAGAAACCAGCCCCACCCATACAATTCAAGAAAAATTCCTAGAAAAATCCAATACCTCCCAAAATGTCATTAACAAGGCCCAAACAAATGGAAGTCAGTAGAAATGAGCTGAGATGAAAGAAGCTATGTTTTACATAAAAAGAACTATGGCAACCAGGGCATAGATGCTTAGGTAAAGGGAAAATATATTATATTGTAAGTAATCTCCGATGATGAAACATAAAGTGAAGGGGCTGATGTTGAAGATGAAAAGGACACATTTGAGGAGCCTGGAGGTGGTACACTTGCAGCTCTTATTGGAGAACCATGTTATAGTGCATTTCGTTTAAAAGGCATTTTGAAGGGGCAGTTAGTTATCATCCTTACTACAGTGGAGCCACCTACAATTATGTGAATGAGGAAGTAGTGAGGAGACTTAATCTGAAAACAGCTCCAATTGAAGGCTTTGGAGTAAAGGTAGCTAGTGGAACTACTCTTTCTTGTACTCAAAAAGTTCCCCAAATGGAGTTGTCCATGGGAGAACATAACTTGAAGGACGATTTTTATGTAATTGACATGGATATGGAAGTAGTTCTGGGCTGTCAATGGTTGTATGCAATTGATAAATACGAGATTAGCTATCAGAAGTTGGAGATGACTTTCCTACATAATGGGAGAAAGATAGTTTTGCAGGGAATCTCCAACAAAACTATGGAAATATTAGCCAAAAGGATGAAGCGGGTGTTCCATAAGAAAGAGGTAGGCTAGGCAGCATAATGTCTTATTACGAATGCAAAAGACACCAAGAAAGAAATTGCTAACAACATGCAGATTCAAATTATTTTGGATAAACATAATAAAGTCTTCAAAGACATATCCCCTAGATTACCACACAGTAGGGGTTTCCAACACATCATTGAACTTGAGGAGTGTTGATATTATGGCCTTTATGACAAATATCTCTACCTTGGATAATAATAATAAATATATAGAATATATTTATTATTATAATAAATTGATATGCATATATAATAATAATAAATATTAGAGATATTTATTATTTATTGTTTATTTAGTGAATCGATTTAATCTATATATTATTAGAATGAACTAAATAAACAAAGTTTATTTAAGGGCCCAAGTCAGCCTCTTGGAATAAATGTTTCATTCTCATATATATATAGATCGATCTTTGAGGAGAAAGTACATAAGACATAATGTGCTTCCCTCCTTATAGGTTTGATATTTGAAATCTCTAAGTACGAATTTCTTCAGCACTTGTATAGCAGATCTCGGGGGAGACTAATTTAGAGTCTTCATCAACATCCGAATTAATTCGGACTGTTCTTGAATGCGGGCAGACAGCATTCCATAAGGCACGAGCAGACCTGAAATAAGGAATTCGGGCAGACCTTGGTGCAAGTTCATGCGAATGTAAACAAGGGAGATTCGGTCTTCCGATTTAGTGCAGATCGGGCATCATATTCGGGGCTGCTACCAAGTCCAAATAGTGCAGATCGGACATCAAACTCAGGGCTGCTATCAAATCCATATAAAGCAGATCGTAAGCCATATCTGAGTGCTGTCCATTGCAAGCTGATTGAATCAGAGTTGAAGACAAGTCCTAGAAGGACTGAATTGACAAAACAAGGAAGGCACTTTGACTGGAGCATTTGTGTTTGATTTTTCGGGTATCTTCTTTCCCTCCTTGTTACTATATTTCATATCCTGTGCTTAGTATTTGTTAGACCTCTATAGATTGATATATTCCTTGCTAGAATCTGAAATATACTAACAAGGAGGGGGCAAAACTAGTGATGATCACTTCGTATCGCCATCCAAAGATTTATAAGGAAGAAATTGTAAAGGCAATCAAAGAATGATTCAACATGGGGCATATAAAACCTAGTCCAACCCTTTTGCATCTTTTGTAGTGCTGGTCAAGAAGAACAACGGGACTATGAAAATGTGCATTGACTACTGAGCTCTCAATAAGAAGACTATAAAGAATTGCTACCCAATACCTTGCATTGACGAATTTCTTGATGAATTACATAGAGCTAGCTTCTCCAAAATTGACCCACATTTAGGATAGCACCAAATCAATGTTCAGGATGAAGATGTACACAAGACAACATTCCGGTGTCACTATGGACACTATGAGTTCTTGGTAATGCCCTTTGGTTTAACAAATGCCTCAACAACTTTTCAATCTTCTATGAATCAGGTTTTTATTTAGCAGTTAAGGAAATTTGTTCTTGTCTTTTTTGATGACATCTTGGTTTATAGCAAATCTTGGCAGGTTCATCTAAAACACTTAGATGAAGTGTTGGGAATCTTAGAGCAGCAGTCCTTTTATGCCAAAGCATCCAAGTGTTAGTTTGGGTTGCAAGTAATTGTATATCTAGGCTTCAAGCTTATCAAACATAGAGTAAGTGTTGATGAGGAGAAGATCGAAGCCATTCAAGAATGGCCTAGACCCAACAATATGGCACAATTGAGGGGATTTATTGGACTATGCAGCTACTACCAGAGATTTGTTGATGGATTTTCACAATTGGCAGCCCCCTTAACAAATCTAACCAAGAGAGGGACATTTATATGGACAACATCAGCTCAACAAGCTTTTGATAAGCTTAAGGAGGTAATGAGTTTGTGCCCTGTCTTAGCAATTCCAAAATTTTCACTCCCTTTTTTTTAAGAATGTGATGCATCTACAGAGGGGATAGGGGTTGTTATGATGCAAAATAAACATCCTATAGCTTTTGAGAGTAGAAAGCTTAAGGAGGCCGAACGTAAATTCTCTATCTATGATAAGGAAATGCTAGCCATAATGCATGCCTTGACCAAATTCAGACAATATTTAATTTGCAACAAATTTGTTGTTAGAACTGATCATAGTAGCTTAAAGTATTTCGTTAATCAACAAGAATTGAATGATAGACAACAAAAGCGGAGCAGCAAAATCCAGGCTTATGATTTTGATATTGAGTATGTGAAAGGAAACAACAATATTGTGGCAAATGCTTTATCTTGGAAACCTCATTTGCATTCTATTTCTAATATAACATCTGATTGGAAAGCATTGATTACAGCTGAATATGCAAAAAAATCATTTGCTAGTGAAATCTTGGAGGGCAAGGTATGGGATGACAGATTCAAAACAATGAATGAGCCAATTCTGTACAAGGGGCAAGTATATCTCACATCAGAATCTAAAATGAAGGAAAAAATCTTGAAGGCATGCCATGACAGTCCATTGGATGGCGACCCAGGATTCTACAAAACATATAAACCGGTATGGGAGCATTTCTCATGGAAAGGATTAAAGAAGGATGTGATGCAACATATAAGGGAATGTCAACAGAACAAAGCCGAGCATGTCTTTCTCGACAGGTTATTGCAGCCTCTACCTATCCCCAACCAAAAATGGGAAAGCATATCTATGGATTTTATTACTGGTTTGCCAAATGACCAAGGCAAGGATTGTTTGAATGTGGTGGTGGATAGACTCACCAAGTATGCACATTTCTATGCTATATCAACAAACTTTAAGGCACCTCAAGTAGTTGATCTTTTCTTCAGGGAGGTTTTTAGGCTACATGGGTTACTAAAAACAATTGTGAGTGACAAGGACAATAGATTTCTCAGCTTGTTTTGGCAAGAGTTACTCGCTTGACAAGGACAAGAGTTGACACCCAGTATTAGTTATCATCCATAAATGGATGGACAAACAGAGAGAGTGAACAATAGGATTGAAGGTTATCTACAAAACTATGTAACAGGTTAACAAACATCTTTGGTTGGATGGCTACATCTTGGGGAATATTGCTATAATACAACTTATCATGTCAATTGGATGCCCCCCTTTAAAGCATTGTACGACTATGATGCAACTTCCTTTGCGGATCTGATTCTAATTCATAATAGAGTACATAATGTTGCGGATTTGATTCAGCAAAGAAAGGATATTTTGGAAGCCCTCAAAGAGAACTTGCAACAAGCCCAAAGTCAACAGAAGATGTATGTAGACAAACATCAAACAAAAAGAGCATTTGAAGAGGGTGATTCAGTGTTTCTGAGGTTACAACCCTTTAGGAAATTATTTATGAAGGGAAGTGGAAAAGAGAAGCTTAAACCATGTTTCTATGGTCCTTATCGGGCAATTAAAAAAGTGGGACAAGTTGCTTATGAGTTAGAAATACCACTCGACAGTAGGATTCATGCTTAAAGAAAGCTCTCAGACAATAGATCAACCTGTCCAAGGAACTTCCTCTGTTGGATTATGAAGGAAAATTGATTGTTGAACCTGAATCTATTTTGGATGCAAGGGAAAAGAGATTACGTAACAAAGCTATTCCAGAATGCTTAATCAAGTGGAAGGGACTACCACCAGAAGATGCAACTTGGGAAGAAATTGAAATCTTCAAACACCCTAACTTGAAATTGCTTTAGGTCAAGCAATTGGGGGACAAGAGGATTGTGATAAACCCTTAAGGTGAGTCCACCTAGCCTGGATGGCAGTTCTGGCTGCCAATTGTGAAGTTTCGTCTCCTTCCAGAAAAATCAAGAAAAGATCAGATTGCTGCCAGCTGTGCAGTCTTTTCTTGTGTAGGAAGAAAATAATCAGATTTTGGTCTTGAATCTTCTAGTAAGAACCACCGACTTCTTGAAGAAGCCCAATTTTGGCTTGTAGTGATAGCTGTCTCCTAGAAGGAAACTTCAGATCGCTACCAACCGTGCAATTTTGTCTTCTTGCATAAAATCAGATTTTTGTTTTGTTTTATATCTTCTACCGTCTTCAACAAAGGGACCAAACTAGATTGTTTACTTGCCTTGCATGACAAGTTAATGAACCGTCCTAAGTAGGTATATATAGATGACTCTACCATGTTTTTTGGTAGCGCTGAATAAATTGTTTGCTGTTTTGCACGTGTGGTGAAAGGACGAAACCCCCACGAATCACCACTCCTTTGCTGTGCATTGTGGAAACTCTATTTGGGCATTCAATATGTTGGTTCCCAAAACCACAAATTGGAAATCCAAGAGCCTGCCAATTCTCCAATAGGATTCCAAATCAGTTCTGGCCAACGAATGGAAATAATCCAAATTCCCCTGCACTATAGGCTTCGCTATACCTAGGCAGGTAAACCTTCACCTCGAACCTGATCACTTTGTTCAAGGCTTTTCTATAGCGAATTTAGACTTGGTGAGTTCTTCTGTTGGCAAAATCCTCAAACTCGATCAATATAAAGTTATGTGATTGCTTGAAATTATTTGAATGTTTGTGTAAGGTTTATCAATAATCGATTAGATGCTTGCAAGAAGGAAGTATATAGATTTATGACTTCAATTAATAACTCCAATAATTATATTCCAATGATTTTTAAATGACCAGTGCCTTTGTTTATCCGGGCGATAGAGTCAACTATAACAAGGATTATTACGTACAACTCTATGAGACAATATTTATTTAAATATCATCAATTAGTCCTAAGCTCTGCAAAAGACAAATCTTATATGCAATTCTCCGTTAGTCCAAAAGGAATTTAACTTCTCCGGTTGGAAGTCCGATTAGACAGAGATAAGGAAACACATATATATTTCACACTATCCTGATTGTCGAACAAAGAATGCAGGAAAGTATCCAATGCAAAAATAAAACTCTGTCAGAATAATTCAATAATCTATTTATTGATCACAAAGGACGAATCCACATTTTAATTGCAATCTCTTTGCCTTGAAAAAAGGACCTTTTATTTATTATTAAAATATAATATTAAAATTTATATTAAAGTCATGCTTTAATATTTACATCTTCCCTTACAAATATTCTTCTTCTAATTTCTTATTCGAATATGTCCCCCTCTCTACATTTTACATTATGTATATGTATATGTGTTTGAGTGGCTTTCACACCTCTTTAGGGTGAAACAACACAACTTTTATTACAAATTATTTTGAAAAACAATAAACTAACTAAAAAATAACTACCTAACTTTCGGATTTGGGTCTGGTCGAAAAACCAAAACACCTCGTGGAAAACTAAGATTTTTACCGGAGATAGGAAATTTGATTTCCCGAACTGGGTCGTTTTTAGATTTTTAAAATGTGACCATCTTCAGGCTCTGTTGGCATCATCTTTGCAGTAGGTCGAAATTCCAGCATTTTCTGAAGGCTTCGATTTGTTAGTTCTATTTATTTGTGTCATAAAGCTTCCTTCCTTTGATTTTTTTATTATGGAGAAACTTGCTTATTGATAATGGATTTGGACTCTCAAAATTTAGGGTACCACCACAATATTTGTCGCTTGAAATCTGTTGTTAAATGTTTCTTTATTATGTAAGCAAATGGCTGCTGTTTTAGGTTTTGTGCCAGTTTTTATGAATAAGTCAGGATTTCAGAATTTGCAGCTTTTGGTAAAATCTGTGTAAACACTGTTAACTTTTTGAATGATCTTAAAGAAATTTGGAATTAATTCTTTTCTTGAATACGTATCATGTAAGCAGTCTGTTTGAAATTCTATAGTTAAGAAAAGAGACGATCCAGCTAATATAGACCTTAAGGTCTTTACATTTCCTTACACATTTAACATAACTTATGAACTCACACTTGCATTTAGTCATTTTGTTAATATTTCAAGCTTATACGTATAATATTACTAACCTTGAATACTTTTGAACACATTGATAAGTTTGATAAAACTTCTGTTATCTGATTAACAAATATTCAACTTGCAGATTACAACTGATGATTTAATTGAAGCAATACATAAGGAGGAAGGTGCATTAACAATAGAGATGAGGCGCACTATGAACTACTTGCAAAAGCTAGCTCTGAGTGAGGCAGCATCAGTTGTTGTTTCTCTTAACTTCATTGATTTAAAGGACATTCGGATGGTATTGTGGCTTTACCTTATCCAGTTGTTTTACTTTTATTTTCTTGGAGAAGTTTATTGATATTGCTTTCTTTATAAATGATATTGCTTTATTTATAAATGTGCAATAACCTCCAGTATTAATTCCAGTTGATATTTGTACATTTTTATATACCTTCCTTTCCTTTTTGTATATATGTAAAATATTGGCCTGGTTATTTTTAAATGAAATGAAATGCTCTATGTATCTCACTTGGCCAAGCATTCAGCAGGTTAGGTGCTTAGCAAGGAACAGTATTGACTATGTGAATCAGTTTTTTTTTGTTATTAAATCAAATTTTCAGGTGGCCCAATCAAGTACCATTTTTAATGAGCAGTCCATAATTTCATGCTTTATTGAATTTAAAGCTGAAAGAGATTGTGGAAAACAGTCGTTTCAGTTGTCTTTAATTATTTTTGTGAGTAATCTGTAAGAAAAATAATTTTTTAAAGTCCGGAGAGTGTATATGGAATATTTGGAGAGAAATTGAAGAAAAGTGAGTCAACTGGTTGGGAAGGAAGCCAGATCTATATGTAACATGCCCAATTCTATACGTATCATTGAAATATAACTCCCAAACTGCCATTTCTTTTGCTTTGAGATTGTTTTAGCAACTTGTGTAATTGTTGACCTCTTGCCAATTGATCTTGGGTAACTTTACGAAGATCGGAATCGAATTGTGCAAAAGATTCTAACTCTGCAAGTTGAGCTAATTCTAATTTTAATTTCCCAGCTACTTGTTTTATAAGATTGGATATAGAGAGATAAAAGAATGCACAAGTACTTTGAAGAAATGGGTTTGGAAATCACCCTTATTCCTTACATATATATTTTGGTGTATACCAGAACTTGAAATTTTAGAGAATGGCTCATTTACTACAAGATGTATGTTGAAATCCATCTTCCATTAATACACTAGTTCCACCATGTGGAGTAATAATGGACCAAGTTGAAGATCATTTGGATTGGTTTGATATCCTGAATTCTCAATTGCTTTGCTAGATAGCCCTCTTCTTGTTTTCTATTAATATTATATTGTATGGAATATATATTTTCGTAGAAAGAGATTGACAAATAGTTGCTTGTAGATGGAGATGCTTGAAGAGATTACAAAGGAATCTCTTATTGATTGTTCTATCTCTAATGAGATATTAGAAAACACACTAGCATGTATATTTGTTTGTTTTCATTCTGTAAGCTATGTTCTGAAGATTAATAGTAAGAAGTCGTAGCCATTCGACCACTAGCCTCCACCTCTATTTACCTCCTGGATCCGTTTGTTTATATTTACGTCTCAATTGGTATCAAAGCCATGGAATTTGCCTTGCTATCATACTTGCTATTATTCTTCTTGTTCTCTTAACTCATATCTCCATAGATAAGAGAATTATTTTCATTCTAAGTTTGAAGACCCATTTTGGAGATTGAAGCTGAAGTTGGCTAGTAGATCGTGAGTAGCTTTGGACCCGGAGTAAGGCCGTAAATCCCATATTGAAGCCGAAGGAAAGGTGTGTGAAGGGTGAGCAATAAGTCGGAAAATGTAGCAGGAAAAGGAGTGAAAACCAAGTAAGTAAAGATCTCTCAACAATGGCTAGTCAAAGATCAACGAATGCAAGCAATTCTCTATCTTATGCGATTCATAATTATTTTGAGGACAAGAACAAATATGTAGATGAAAAGGGTGATTTTAAGTTTCCCGAGGTTAAAATTTTAGATCTCTATACTGAGAAGCGTATTAAGGCAAAAAAATTTCATTCTGTCAGACAGTTGGAAATAAATCTATTTGTTTATGGAGTTGGCATTTGTCCAATCTGTCTCCCATTCCTTCTACCCAAAGATATTAGGCGTTGGTGTGAAAAAACATTCTTCCACGTCCGTTTTCAATATGAAGACATCATTCCCCATCCCCATTTTAATTATGATATTGGTGCCGAATATTTTGGTAGCTTAATAGATACTCATTGCTGAGTATGCGATCAAGCTGTAATAGCCCAGTTTAGAGGTGTCTTAACTAAAGCTACTATTGAACTAAAGCTAAGAAAGGGAGGAGATGCTTGTATTGTTGTTGGCCAAACCTTACCATTTCTTTAGAAAATAAATGTCCAGTCTGCATTTTGTTTATTATTACAAGTTAAGATGTCATTCTCCAACCAGACTTAGTCTATGCAGCCATAGGAGGATGTTGCATATATAGATTATTAAATAGTCTTTCCACCATCAAATTTTCTAGCAGGGGTAAGCTACCCAGAAGGTAACACAGATATTTTGGACTATTGCAGACACATTGATCATACAGAATTTCCTGTCATAGAAAAAATGATTGATCAGACTCAGCCTCATAGTCAAAGATGGTTCTCTGATAAACCCAAGACCCAAAATAGGGGATTATCCAGCATAGATCTCAAATCTTTGCCTGACGAGACTTTATTTGAGCAACCAAGGGCCTCAACAAGTGGAAGACCAAGTTTGTCCTCTAGATCATATTCATTATCAAGGAATTTTCCCAGCACTTCAAACAAGCCATATATGGATTATAATCCTGAAGAAGAATTAGGATCATACAGTCGGTTCCCCATCTATAAACAGTCCTTAGTTACACTATCTGATCTGAGTAGTAACCTTGAACTAATGGATGGATTAGCCAGATAGGTCAGTCAGAAATTAGCCTAGACTCCTAAGGAAGAGGAAAATAAACCAAAAAGTAAAGGTAAAGGAATAAAAATTACTAAAATGGGAGGAAAATATGGTATGATAAAAGAATAACTCCCAAGGGCCAATAACGAAAAGATAAGGATTTATAAGCTTGAAATTAAAGGGAAAACAGAAGTTGTAGGCTATGAACCAGGCTGTTGGCCAACACTTGAAACCTTCACAATAGTAATTCCTGATAAAAAACTATGGGGTAAATATAAGGCCAGACTTCATGTTGACTTGGGTGAAAAACAAAAAAATTCAGAAGGCCAGAGGAATTGGATGGCGCAATGGATGTTCTCTGCCCAAGACAACTTAGATGATATGGCCATTGATATAAAAAATGCTGGAAGCACATGTATAGATAACAGGCTAGATTGAATGTTGTTTATTCAATACAAAGTAGCATAAGTTCTTCAGTTTCAAAAATAGAAAAACAAACTACTTCCGTGATGAATGACATAGCTAGTGTAAGCTATTAGGTCAAACAAGAACACCAAGATGTTAAAACTATACCATCTCCACTCTTACACCAAGGTGATTATTTGCAATATATCTATGAGATTCAGAAAAACTTAGAGTCTTCAAGAAAGCAAGATGCAAAAGAACAGAAGGCTCTTATAGATATAGTAGCTAGCAAACTAGAAAAGATCCGGCTAGTTACAAAGAAAATAAAAAAACATCAAATTGGTCGAGAAAGTTCATCAGAGGAAGATAAAAAGAAGAGCCACACTCCTAAAGCAAAACCCCAAAAAGTAGTGATGCTAAGAAGTTCAAAAGCGACAACAATTGAGAAATTTGCGGAATCTTCTTCTCAAAGGACCAAACATTTTGCAAAAATCATTATGCCTAAAATCAAAGAACACAGTCTAGCTGTGAAAGAAGAACTTAGGGATTGGGTTCAAGAGAAAAATACTGAAGAGGAGCAACTAGAACCTGTATACATGGATGAGCGTGGGTATGTAAATAAAGAGTCAGATGGCGAAACATCAGATGTAAATAGTTTTGATATGAATGATCTCAGCAATTCAGATTCAGATTTTTTTGTACATAATTCAGTAGATGATTTAGATCAATTAGATCTAGATTTTACATGATATAACCAGTTATAGATCACTGAACCATGGGAATCTGCCAAGAAAGTTGAAATGGATGTCGAAATGAAGGATGCCTCAACAGAAAATTCTAGACCAAAACAAATGAGACACTATGTTGTTAGTGGATACATCCTAAACATTTACAAAATTGTTGAACCATATGATGCTATTTGCACCTGGGCAGATACTCTTGAGAATATGTTTGACAGAACCAATGGTACCTGGAATGAACCTGCTAAAATCTTTTATGCTGTTAGATTATTACTAGGCAAGTTAACAATTTATTGGAACAACTTGCCAGATTCTGGACCCACAACCTACCAAGATTAAGACTATGCACATGTAAGGAAGAAAGATATGGGAAAGCAGGATATATTTCCTGAAAGCTTCAAGCTTTTGGTAATTGGTCTTTTCTGTGATGAAATTTCAAATTAATAATCAGGAATTAGAAGCAAACAAGATGCTGCAAGCTATGAAGCTTAAGAATTTAGCCAAATGTCATGAATACAATTTGGTGTTTGAAAAATATATGATTGCAGCAAACAAAATGCATGATTTAACAAGAAAACAATATTATTTGAATTCTCTGCCTTGGGGACTTGGGAAATGGGCAGAAGATTACATTATCAGGAAAGAACATTTAACAATAGCCCAATGTATGTTTTCAAAATTAAAAAGGTTTATTGGTTATAAACTAGAAAAACAATGTATGCTAGGAGCTCTGCAAGCGAACAAAGATGAGTATAACTATACCTGGAATTTGATGGAATTTTGTAATAACCCACCAATCAATCAATTAGTGGATTAGACACAGCTCAAGCAGTTCAAGAAAAGAGATTGTGGAGGAGGAAAGTGCCGATGCAAGAAATGTTCCAGACATTATGATGATGGAGAATACACTTTTAGAAAGAGAAAATATGGTAAGTATGGATCCAAAAAGAATTACAGGGTAATTCCATGCATAAAGGGTAAGTTCTCATTAAATGTTCCCAATGGAATTAAATGTTTTATTTGTAAAGGACTTCATTATGCAACTGACTGTCCTAAGAAATTAAATCCTGTAATTAAAATCTATGCAATATTTGAAAGAGAAAACCAGGACTGGGACATTGTACATAGTAGAGACCATAGTTGAACTACTCGCCAAAACCCAAAACTCGCCAAGGCCTGAAAAAAAAAACTTAGGAAAAACTCGGCCAGTTCTTGACAAAAACATGGCAGAAAACTCGGGAACGTAAAAATTTGGTTAAATTTAATTAGAAATGCATTTTTTTTTTGTAAAATTCAATCAAAAGATGCATCCAATGAGTCAATAAATGAGAACACAAAAGAAACAAGCTGAGTCTAGATATATTTAAACACAAAGTGGATACAAAATTGCATCCTCATGAGGAATACTAATGACTGGAAGCAAAATAGTAAATAGTTTTTGTAAAGCTAAAAGTAAATACATCATTAAAATTACATCTTCCTCTTCCTAGCTCTAGTAAAAACTAAGGGAGAGGTAGAACTAGAGGGTCTAGTCCTCGAAGTTTGCACTAGGCGTGACTGTGCTTCCTCGCTCGAGATGTTTGACTCAGGTTGTGGCTTGTTCTCCATCTTGGATGTAGCTTTGCCTCTAGCTTCTCCTGGCACTGGCAGTGACTCATCCTCCTCAATGTCATCTAGTGTGAAACCAAATCCACCCCCCTCCTCTATAGGCTACCTTTCCAAATCATGGACGTCATCCTCTGTAAACAATGGAGGCTACTCCTGTGATGTCCAATAAGTGTAAGGATCTATATCATCCAAATCAATTGGACCAATTGCTGCTTCCTGTGCCTTCCTAATGCACAATCGAAGATTAAATTGCACAAAGACAAGATCATTGAAGTGTTTTTGAGATAACTTGTTCCTCTTATTCGTGTGGATGACCTCAATTAAGTTCCAATTGGAAGAACTACAAGGCTGACATAAAGATTCTGAGGGCAAATTTATTGAGATTTGGGTTATTTCGACCCCAACTTTGGCACCAAGCATTTGCAAAATAAAATATTGAAAAGTTAGAAAGCAAAGAGAAAAGCAAAAACATATTTTATCAATTTATCAATTACTTTAGACCCCAAAGTCCAAATGCAAATGTTATACCCGGGGTTCGAGGGGTTCTTCCTCTCCTTGCCAACTTTTGGAGAGAATAGCTTACCCCTTCCTTCCTCATAGTTTTGGAGTTCGGCCACAACGAGGTCTCTCACCTTGACCTTAGGTTTCATCCTTTGAATGCATGTTGTGAGGCCCTCCATGACCTCTCCATTAGGATCTGAGTAAGAATCCCCGAACTTAAATTGGGGGTTGTGGAAGTACCCTACTACATGAATGGGTTGGTGGAGCTGATTGTTCCACCTATCAATAATTTCCTAGATGCGATCAAATTTGAGTCTATATCCTCCTTGTAGTAAATTTTTATAGACTCTTTGGCCCTATCCATGGCCTCATAATATACCCCATTGGGTTTTGACCCCCATCTTCCAAGCACAAAACTCTAACCAAGGGCTAAGACATTTACAATTGAAAAACACAAATTACAAAAAGATTAATTAATGAAGTTACAAATTAATATTGAGAGACTTGAATCAAGAATTATTAAAAATTTAAGTTTTGAAGTTACCTTCACAATCTCTGCAGCCTTTTGTGCAAAATGGTTGTCGAAGACTATGCATGCAACACCCTCTCCTTCAATGTTCTTTGAATAAGGTGAGTCTAGCCATGCTTGACTCACAAACATTTGTTTCAAAGAAGTCTCTGCACCAAGAATGCTTTGCAACGCCAAGAAAATCGTTTCAAACCTTGTGACACCAGATCTCACCAATTCTCTCCCTTGAGTGTGCTTTGTCATCAAATGTAGAACCCAAGGGTAATTGTAAATATTTTTTGTGATCCTCCTTGCATCTTCCACAACTGGAGTCACCCAAATCAAGTTTTCCTATGTCCTCCAAAAGAAGGTCAAGAACATGTGTTGCAGAAGGTGTCCAAACAAGAGTGGGGTGCCTTTCTTGGAGGATTCTACTTACTACCACCTATGCTGTTGCATTATCTGTGATGATTCACACCACATTCTCTACTCCCACCTCCGTGACAATTTGCGCCAACATTCTAGCCTATGTTTCTGCATTTTTCACCTTATTGGAGGCATCAACTGATTTCAAGAACACCACATTGTCCTTGCAAGCAACCAAAACATTAATAATGGTGCTGTTTCGCCATCTGTCCACCCATCAGAAAGAATAATGCAGCCATATTTCCACCATTCTTTTCTTTGGTCAACCACTTCTTTTGCCCTATCAATTGCATTTGTGAGCAACCTACAAGAACAAAGTGAAATTAGGTCTTAGTACACAATTTTGATTTAATAGATAAGAAAAATAATTAAAAATGAAATCAAGTGGACTATTTACTAATCTCCCACCCAAATCCTTGCAAGAAAGGGCCTTGTACCTCTTTCTTGAAATTGTCAATGGGATGTTGTTGAAGTACCAAAAATCAGCACATGCAATGTCGGTTTTCTCATGTGCCTCCCTATCCCATCCAGTGGCCTCTAATGATGGTTGTTCTCTAGGTGTGTTCCCGGGCACAAAATAACTATCTATAGGCTGTGTCCCTGATGGTGTTGTAGTAGGTACTCTACTAGAGGCAACAAAAGTAGTGGAGGAGGTGGTGTTGAGTTTACGGATACATGGGCCATGATGAGAGCCCACTATGCCTTGGAGTGCTTCTTCTTCAATGTCAACTGAAGCACCTTGAGATTCAACTATGGCTGCTCTCACGGCTAGTTTTGCCCTCTCCCTTTGCAATGTTTTCTCTTCCCTAGCTGCAAGTATGGCATTAATGTCTCTTGTTATTTCTTCTATGGTTTTATCACTTCTCCTAGCATCATGCTTGTCAATGCTTGCAAGATGGTATTTGAAGGGGTTTATGCCTCCATGGATTAATTTTTCACATAATCACTGCCCCAGGGTCTGGTCCTTCATAGGGCATACCTCCAAGTCCTATCTCTAGCACCTTTAGGACGGGTGCCTATATATCTTGATGGGCATGGTTCTAGTGGCCAATCATTCTCTGAAGTCGTCATACTGAATTAATGGTTAACTGTTAACCTACACATACAAAGTGGAAAGACAAAATTAATATTTTAGTTAAAGAATATAGCAAATTATTCAAATTAGTTTATGTAATTTTAGACATCATTCAAAGTTAAAAAAATAAAAAAGCTATTAGGGTTTTAAAAAAAATAAAAAAAATTAGAGATTCTTCAAAAAAATAGTGTAAGCTTCAACAAAACTTGTCAAAAATAGTGTTAAATCTTTTTCCAATGACTCAAAAGCATTTTCAACTACTTAGGAATGATTTTCTATTCATCTAGATGCAACAAAAAATAAATAAAATGTTTTTAAAAAAACATAGAAAATCAGAAAACCCATTTGAGAATTTGATTTTTCTTCAAAAACCACCTCAAATCCACTTCAAATCTATAGATATATGTTTGCAATAGTATTTTCCCCCCTCTTAGCAAAATACAAGTGAAGAAATGATGAAATAAAACTCATTTTGGCCGTTTTAAACCTTTATGCACAGGTGGCTGAGTTTTTAACACGGACTTGCTGAGTTTTTGACAAGTTTTTGCCAAAAACTCAGCCAGTCTTTTGTGCGATTAAAAGTCGTAACTACTCAACACCCAAAAAAAATCGTGAGATTTTAGCAACTCATCAAGTTTTCGGTGAGGAGTCCATGACTAGAGACTATTTAGATAAAGTAGATTAGTTTGTATGAACTAATAGAAGTTGTTCCTGATTAAGGATATGTATTAAGATTCAAGGATCAAAAGGATAGGTTGAGGAGACATGGAGAAAGAGACCTATCATCTGATTTCTCATCTTCTGAAGAAGATCACTATCTAGTTTCTCTGCTGAAAAACACCTTGAAAGTTATAGAAACAAAGCTACAGATAGAGAGATCCAAAGATCCTTACAGAACCCGAGGAACTAAAGAAGAAAGAAAGGTAGCAGTAAAAGAGCACTCTGATACATTAAAGAAAATTGAGGCAGAAAAAGCTGAGCTCATGAAACAGCTCAAAAGACAAAGAAAGTCTGAACACTTAGATCATGGCTACAACATCCCGCCATGGGAAAAAGAAAAATCTTCTTTTTCCAAACATATTTCTAAACATCACAAAGATACAGACACTGATGTTATTGCTGTTTTCAAGAAAATAGATTTTTTTATCTGTTGATGTTGCTAATCTTACTAGATTGGTCAAAACTCAACAAAAAGAAGTAAGAAATCTTTCTGCCACAGTGGGGGAGATTAAAGATATTTTATTTAAAGCAGACCAACAACAACAACATAAGCTAGAATCTAAGACAAGCTCAGAAACATAAAACGAAGAAAGCAGTAGTAGCAGCGGTAACAGTCTAATCAGGAAAACAAGGGATAAAGCATGCTCCTTGTTACTAGCAAATCATGGTAACTATATCAGGGTAAAATTTTGCTTCCCAGGATTCAAAAGAATTCCATTAGATGCATTTGTAGATACAGGGTCAGCCAGATCACTAGCAAAAACAAATGCCATACCTCCAAAATTCTGGAAGCCAAGACCTGATATACCAAATCTTATGCCATTAATGGAGAAAACATTAACATGTGCAGGTATGCATAGGATGTACATGTTGAAATAATTGGTAAAATGTTTGTTACCAATTTCATAGAATACAATGAATTAGATGATGATGTGCTACTTGGCTATCTTTTCCTTACTAAGTATCAGCCTCTTCAGTAATAGAAACACAAAATATTTCTCAGACATGAAGATGACCAGATTGATATTCCAGCTCTCAAAATTGTCCGTCACAAATTTGATCTGCAAGATAAAAAGGAAAAGAGAATCATTAAAAGAAATATCCGAAGCACCATCATAATTATTTGATGAAATCAAGAACAAATTTGAAAATGAATGTAGCAGTTTAAATCCATTACAGTTCTGGTCCCAAGATCACGAAGAATGTGAGATACAGATTAGACCAGAACGTTAGTCTATAATCCCCCATGAACCATCATATCTAATGAGCCCTAAAGAAGTTAAAGAAATGGATAAGAACCTCCAAGAGTTATTAGATGGTCACTTTATTAGACCCAGCAAGAGCCCCTTCTCTTGCCCTGCATTTCTGGTTAACAAGCGAGCTGAGAAGGAGAGGTAAGAAAACGACTTTGCATCCATTATAAGCCTCTCAATGACATCATCCTTCCATTTAATTATCCAATTCCATTCAGTGCTGATTTGATTAGGAGAGCTGATAACAAAAAGGTTTTCTCCAAGTTTGACTGCAAGTCAGGATTTTGGCAGATCAAAGTAAAAGAGACAGACAGATACAAAACAACATTCTCAGTCCCACAAGGACTTTATGAATGGAATCTTATGCCTTTTGGTCTCTGCATAGCACCATCTTATTTCCAAAGAAGAATGGACTAGACATTAAGGCATTTAAAAGACTTTTGTGCTGTCTATATTGATGATATCATTGTTTTCTCAGATTCAACAGTTGAACACCTACGTCATCTGGAGGATCTGTTTGCAACAATTAAAAAGCATGGAATTTGTCTATCAGCCAAAAAGATGGTAATTGATAAAGATCAGATTGATTTCCTTGGTTTGCATTTAAATAAAGGCCAAACTCAGTTACAACCTCATATTCTGCAGAAAATACAAGAGTTTCGTAATATACTTCAAGACAAAAAACAAATTCAGAGATTTTTGGGTTGTTTAAATTATGTTTCACCATTGTACAAGGGCCTTGCAGAAGATGGAAAAGCAATCCTGGAACACTTAAGGAAAACACAAATGGATGGTCACTAAAGACAACCAAAGCCGTACAAAGGATAAAATCTAAATGCCAACATTTGCCTTACAAATTCCAACTCCTGAATTACCATTAATTTTGTATATTGATGCTTCTGACATGACTTGGTCTGCTGTTTTGATCTATGGAGGAGACGGAAAAAGAAATATCTGCGGATATAGTTAGACACCTTAACTGACACTGAATGCAGATATCATATATTTGAAAAAGAGATACTGGCAGTGAAGAAAGCTATTGAAAAATTTAAAATCTTCCTCGAGCCAATTAAATTTTGTAATGTCCCCATTTTCGTGAGCACCAGAGTTCGAGAGATTAGCCTATTATTTGATCCTTGTAGGCTCTTTAGCTGGCCATCATAAGGGTTTATCTCATTAGATCTTTCATTTGTTTTGAGGCATTGATATTCAGAGGTTTCTGGTTCTGTTTTGAGGGACTTACTATTTATAGTAAGTCAGTGGATGTTAGAGAAAGACCCTTACTATTTTTAGTAAAGTGTCCAGGTTGACAATGGGAGCTAATGATGAATCAAAATCATTAAATAATGGTTATTAATGGACTTATGACATTTAATTATTATTAAAGTTTACTTTAATAATAATTAATTATTTAAAGGGAATATTATATTGACTTCATGTGACTTTATAATTAAAGGGGATTTAATTTCATAAAGTCAAATTATAAAGTGAGCATTTAATGACTTTATTATAAAAGGACATTTATTGATTATTAAGTCAAGTTATTAAAAGGTGCATTTAAGTTGGAATGAGTGCCCACTTAGGAGATTTATTATAAAGTCTTAAAGATAAAGATAAAGAGAAATTTTATTAATGTCCAACGAGTGACCACAAACAAATCAAAGGGACTAAAGACCTAGACAAGAGAATAACCAACAACAGGGACAACAAATGGTGACCAAAAAACAAAGAGTAGCAAAAAGAAGGAATGAGAAACCAAGATGTTGAGAAAGACGAGTAGGGTGGAAGGGGCGAGAAGACAACCCTAAGTTGACAAACCAAAACTAGGGTATTGAGGAGACAGTGAAAAACCCAAAACCGAAGGATAAGTCATAGCAGTAATAGTGGGGTGGTGCCGATGATGCTGCCTCTGGAGTGACCCACTTGATTGGGAGGAGTGGATCTCTGCGTGTAAGATCTATGAGGTCTCACGAACCTGGAATGAGAAGGCAAAGCTAAGTGCCTTTTGGTGCCACACCCTATCCTAGGAAAGAATGAGGTAATGAGCTGATCGAACAAAAGGTGCAAGGGACATTGAAAAGAGTGATCCCGCAGACAGATGGCCTCCTACAAATAAAGAGAAACTCATCTCTGATCCGTGTACCTAGAGGAGGAGAGGGACCGGGCCTCTCATAAAAGACAATAGAACCTACCTCTAATCTCATAGTAGGTAGGACGACGAAAGATAAAGTGCTTCTTAGACTCCACCTTATTAAGAGTACAAAGCTGGCAAATCCTGTCACACTTGTCCAACTGGTGCTCAGTCTCAACATGAAGATAATGAGGACTCACTCTGAATGACCCAAGGGGAATCCTGAGGGAGTGCGACCATTGATGAGAAGTATAAAAAGGATGGACAATGATGCCATCGTGAAGCTCCAAAAAGCGCTCAGCATAGAAAGCCATCTTTGCGCAAAGCCCCCCGTGGGGGTTGATCCAAGTGGTGTGAATGTACTCCCTGTAAATATCATCCCTAATACACCTATTTTGCTCTTGCCTGGGGGGAAGGAGGTGGAGAGGGGGCATCCAAAGAACACTGGAACAGGGGGAGACGGTTAATCTCAATCCTGATAGTACATAGGAGGGCCACGACCTTAGCAAACCAGTAGTGAGACCGATTGTAGGGAACTAAAGGCATTTAAGAATTGAGAGGATATAAAGGGTTTCAAAAAGAAAATCAAACTCATTATGAGATGATTACTTGACTATGCTTGATTGTTTTTGGTGTTTGTGCAATTGAAACAAGGGTTTTAGCTGTACCTGGGCATTGTTGATTGTCCAATCTTCATTGTTTAGCAGTTTTTAGGTTGTGAGAGATCAACCAAATTATTGCTTAAGGAAAGGCTTCATCCAGAGGTCTTCATTATGCATATGTGAGCTTTGTCTCGTTTTCTTATAACTTGGGAATTGTGTGGGAAACAAGGGTTTCTGCAATTTTTTTGCATTGCAGGGCGGAATTATTTAATGTTTCAACACTCTGAGATGGTGGAAGATCCATTGATAGTGTGCATTCAGTGATGGCTTCACACAAGAGCCATAGATGGGCTTGAAATTGATTGTATAGAGAGTTTAGGGTTGAGTTTGGTGAATAAATTGTAGAGAGATACTATTGGCGGCTAGCAGCAATAAATTGCAGCATTCTATGGTAGTTGGTGTGGCGTTTGGAGGCATCCACACTTCTTTCTAGACCCAACATGAGTCCTCAAGGCTGTGCATTTGGCCTCTAGTGTTATTTGACCAGCATTTGTGTTTCAGTACACCTTCATATTGGGCGTCAAGCAAATGATTTTCGTTCTATGGTGTTTAGAAAGGCATTCTGGCAATTCTTCATAGGTTGTGTTTGATCTGTAGGTTATCTTTTAAATGCTGCAAGTACAATTTCAATATAATAATTGCATTTGTATGTCAATTATTATTTATCAATGAAATAAGAAATCTCTGTTGCAAATTGTAGTATTTGGATTTCATTCTATGCATCGCTAGTTATTTTTAAAAACTCGTAAAAGCTTAAAACTTAAAAACACAAATAGTTAGGCCACGAGGAGCCTCTTGAAATAGAAGCCCAACAAAGATATAGCTGAAGGGAGTATTGCATGTTGGTATTTTGAATTCCTTGGTTATGATATTGATATTGAATGGATTAAAGGGGAAAATAACCCTTTAGTTGATACTCTCACCGGAGAATTAGCAGGATCCATTTATAACGAAGGAATTGTCTTTGGCAAACCTGATTGGTTTCAAGTAGATGGTACTGCAATGTTTATCAGACCTGATAGTGGCATGAGTTTACCATTTTTACCCAACCATATTGTGGAACGAATACTTGAAGCTTATATTTTAGAGAAATTGTTGTTTCAAGTAACATCAACCATTGCCTATCATCATCGTCATGGCTTTATGGATGAAGAAGAAAGAAATCTTTTGGAATTCCCTAGATTAGAAGATGCTCCCGTTCGACATTGGTGTACTAGTTATGGAACTATTCATCTACGCATCAAAGGTCTCTTTGAAATGAATTGGTCTAAAAGAAATGAAGAGAATTTATTGAAAAATTTGAAATTTGGCTTCATCACCTGCATAAGTTTTGACCGCGATACCATAGAATAATATGCTGATCTGGTAGGAACTACATTCAAGGAAGACATGAAAGGATCTCAGTTTAATACATCCAAGGTTATGGAGAACATTGGTAGAGTGTATGATTTAGTATTTAACACACTACCCAAATGTTGGGTATGACTTACCCGAAATATAATTGTATCCACTAATGGCTCATTGGTGGGCAAATGTTGAAATTGAAGAGATGCAAATTTGCCTTTCACTTGCAGCCTTGGCCAAATGCATTGAATTGGATAGAGCTTTTGTAGATGACTATGTTGTCCAATTAGACTATGTTTTCCAACAAAGACCAGATGATTGGGATAGACCTTTTGCAATGCTTCCAGATGATGTAATGGACCCCATTCCATTCAGATATCTCATGGACCTGTTTGTGCCATGACGTCACCTACGTTATGACGTGACAACAAGACGCAACCTTGTTTAAAAAGCAAGAACCCTGTAGCCACTTACGGGTATTAAGTGGGCCCTTCTCACTCACAGGTATCCAAAAAGTGAGTTTAATAAACTTTAGTTGGTTGGAAGGTTTAGAGGGACACTTGTCAACTTTGTATGGTTGGATTTGTTGATATTTGTAGCATTGGTCAGATAAATAATATTGACTATATGATTATTATGAGAAATGATTTATTATATATATTCATATATATCAATATATATAATAATTGATATTACTATATACATTGATATATATGTATATATAAAGTTAGATTATAATTATTCTCATAATAACTAAATAGTTAAATTGATAAAATAATAATAATAATTATTATGTAAATATTATATAAATTAATATGCTACTAAAGAGATAATATATATATATATATATATATATATATATATATATATATAATCATAATTGTCATTATATTAATTACAAAATAATGAATAGACATGTCCCATGAAGGGACATGTCTCTTCTTGGCTCATTCTCAATATAAATGCAAGAGATTGTTGCATTTGGAAAACACATACAATAAGATAGTGCTATTACATTTGCAATGATCCTAAAACCTTAACATGGTATCAGAGCCAAGTTGCAAATGTAAGAGAGTACTTTATTTATGGTGAATGTGTGACTGTCTCAGAAAATACAGTCTTAGTACGAGGACCATATCTCACAATGCACCGTTGGATTTTGCTAAATTTCGGATATTTTGGTGATAAACAAATTTACAAGAATCTCACCGGAGCGATTGAAGAGAAAATTCTAGGTTCAAAAGTTATGACCGACTGTGTACGGGTCTAGGAAAAAAAATCTGAAAATGAGCGAGGTTCCTTCTTTAAAAGCTAACCACTTGAAGGGAGATCTAATAAGATTGAAGGTTGTGATAGTGTATAGAACCTTTGGATATTAATATAGTTCATGTGAAGAATTATAGTAATGTTTGAGAATGATGACATCATTCTGTGAATTTGCATGATATTTTCTACATGGGCTCACGTTACAGAATGAAATACTTGAAATTTATAAAAGATAAGTATTTCATGTTTTATTAATGCACATAATTTTTGAGTTTGTTATTCATGCTACACTATTGGTTAGTAAAATATTGTATGCTTCTATCATTGGTATTTTCAGTCGAGATAGTTTAGTGAGCTATTTGTAATTTCTCTCTGACATACCTTCAGGATAGAAGCACAAGATAATTACATTCAAGGGAGAAATAACTTGATGCCTGTAAATGAATTGATGATTGAGAATAGATGCAAAGGGAGTTTGACATTTCAAAAGACGTCAAGAAGTTGATAAACTTGAGCTTCAGAGGGAATAGATGGTTCAGTCAACTTGTGACTGTCTTGATCATGTTGATTGAGAGGGAGTTCACTATTGAAGGTGAAACACTTCTGAGGTAATCTTGATATAATTGATTATTATACTAATGAATCATGAATGTTTTTAATGGGCCTTCCCCTGTGTAAATCATGAGGAAGTGACAACTTCCAAATGATTATCACTTGTATTTGTTAAAGTTATTGGAAGGTGACGATCTTGCAATAACTTTCTATTGTGATAGATATTTTTGTGATCTTAATTGTGGATAGAATCGCCGATGGAGGCAATCCACACCAAAGCTCGTGAGTTTGTGAATAGAATTGCCGATGGAGGCAATTCACACGAGAGCTTGTGGATAGAATCGTCGATGGAGGCAATTCACATGAGAGCTTGTGGATAGAATCGCCGATGGAGGCAATCCACACCAAAGTTCGTGAGTTTGTGAATAGAATCGCCGATGGAGGCAATTCACATGAGAGCTTATGGATAGAATCGCCGATGGAGACAATCCAAACCAAAGCTCGTGAGTTTGTGGATCGAATCGCCGATGGAGGCAATCCACATATTGAGACTATGTTTCTATTGACTACATCTTGAGGATGATGCCTTTATTGCTTACATCATATGATTGATGTTGCCAAGTGTCATAAGTGTTGACATTGGATTGATTTATCCTCCCTAGCTAAGAGGGAGTGTTGATATTTGCAGCATCGGTCAGATAAATAATATTGACTATATGATTATTATGAGAAATGATTTATTATATATATTCATATATATCAATATATATAATAATTGATATTACTATATACATTGATATATATGTATATATAAAGTTAGATTATAATTATTCTCATAATAACTAAATAGTTAAATTGATAAAATAATAATAATTATTATTATGTAAATATTAGATAAATTAATATAATACTAAAGAGATAATATATATATATATATATATATATATATATATATATATATATAATCATAATTGTCATTATATTAATTACAAAATAATGAATAGACATGTCCCATGAAGGGACATGTCTCTTCTTGGCTCATTCTCAATATAAATGCAAGAGATTGTTGCATTTGGAAAACACATACAATGAGATATTGCTATTACATTTGCAATGATCCTAAAACCTTAACAAGATTCCTAACCATATTGAAGTTTGTAATAAGCCTCTACTGCTCAGTTCTCCTATAAAAGAGACCGGTTCTTCATTTGGAGGCATCAAGTGTCTAAGGGCCTCTTTAGTAGAGTCTTATAGTGTGTTGTAATGTCCCTTTTTTGGGGAACATTAGAAATCAATCAAATAATTATGTTTTAAAGTTGTCAAGTCATATCAAATTAAATGACAACTTAATAAATTAAAATGAGTTTATTGGAGCTCGATGAAAATTAGTAAATCATTTTAATTTAAAACAAGGGAAAAACAAAGAGATAGAAAAGGAATTCCAAAAGCTAGGCAAAGGGAAAACAAAGAGTCACAGGGATGTGGAATTAAAGAATATGGAGAAGCTCATTTTCAACATGCTTAGTTTTATGTTTTGTTTTCTCTCTTGGAGAATCCTGGAAAGCTTTGGCTTTTAGCAGGTTTAAGGATGGAAACCCTCGAGCTTGGTGGCAGTGGACGGAAACCAATTGTCTGTTGGAGATGTCACTCATGTGTCTCACTTTGTGCTTCAAATTCATACTTCTGGTTATGCAATCCGACTGTAAGTTTTGTAGCTACGATTGGATATTTTGTTGTTGGTCAACTAAAGATTTAAAGACAATGTTCATATTTCATTTCAGAATCTCTATTTCAGTCTGATATTTTATATGATTTTCAGTTTTATTTGTTGGATTAAAAGAAATCAGTTGCATGCAAATTGTTGTTTGAATTTCTGTGAAACATTTGGGAAAAATCTGGAACAAATATTCCCAAGGGGATTTATAGTGGTATCAAAGCCAGTTTTCCTGCTAGCCTATAAGATTTCGCGAGAGACAAAAGTGCAGTATTGATGGAGGTTTAATTTTGAAATTTTGGATATTCTTTGTGAAGAGGGGAGGGGCTATTATACAGTTTGAGAATTCAGAATACGAGTGAAGAAAGTATTATTCCAAGGCCTGTGAAAGTTTTTTTTAATTTTGATTAATCCATTGAAAAAGGTATTGTTACAGGAGGTGCTTACTTGTTTGCCCAATTCGTGGATTTGAAATATGGAATAAAGAAACCATGCCAAAGGAATATTATAATTAATCACAACATGTTATAGCTGAACTTTTTATATATGATCCTTTGAAATATTTGGCTGAGGTTATTTTTGGCAGTGATATCCATAATTTATATTTGCAAACCATTAGAAACTAAAAATATTTGTTGCGGGTCCTACCAATGGTATTGCTAAGTTAGCACTTAAATTTAGTGCATGAGATTTTAATTTCAAAAGGTGCCTGGAATAATTTTTTCCAGTCAAAGGCCAATACAATTATTATTGGGCCTCTTTATACATGACAATTTTGTAATATTTCTTGGTAAATCTGATTCTGTTGTGATGATTTAAGCTCCAAGGAATATTGTCAAACACTTGTCTTGCAAAGTCTGTACTTACTGTTCTTTGTTTCAGTTTGTTTGGTTTTGTTTTGATGATTGCCAATGATGACCAAATGCTTAAAGATGCATGTAAAGTGCTTAACAAATAATAGAGATGCAATGCAAGACTACTCTTTGGATTTCCAAAGGCTTATGAAGACTAAAAATGATTGTAACTGATTCCTACAACCAATAAGCTTAACAAATAATAGAGATGCAATGCAAGACTACTATTTGGATTTCCAAAGGCTTATGAAGACTAAAAATGATTGTAACTGATTCCTACAACCAATAAGCTTAACAAATAATAGAGATGCAATGCAAGACTACTCTTTGGATTTCCAAAGGCTTATGAAGACTAAAAATGATTGTAACTGATTCCTACAACCAATAAGCATTTCAACAAACACTTGGCATGCATACTAGTGATTTAATATAAACTGAAATGAATTGCTACAGGAAAGACATTTCAACAAATAGTTATTGTGCAACCTTGTAACTCCTTATTTGGCTAAATATTAACTTGTAAATATTTGCAAAATTATTTCATGAAATTAAATGATCGAAAACAAGATGCTGGAACCTGGCAATGGATTAGTCTTCACAAAGTGTTTGTAGCAATGACACCAAAACTGGAAATGGTTGTGATAAGCACACCAGTCCCAATCGTTCCTTCTTTCTACAAACACAGGTCTTCTGGCAATGGTTGCTGCCTCCAATGGATCTGCCACAGGCTGGAGATGAAAGTTGACTCTCTAAACCCCAAATGCAGACCTCTAACAGGATGTGATCTGCATCATAACTGCCCTTTTTCCCTTGCAACTATATCTGTAATCAATTTGGGGCCTAACTGTTGTTGTTTTCTTGCACATAAACACCATCCACAAACTTTGTAACAATTCCCTGAATTGAAACGTTGATTCTTTCTCTCTAAAGCACAATGATGGCTCTGATTTAAATCATCCTCAAGCACAATTCACTGGCATTGATTTACCTATTCAAAGTGCATTATCTAGATAGAATTCACAATTCCATCAGATCAGAAAACTTGAAAACCCTTGGCTTTCAACAACACAAATTCACTATTATCAAATGGTCCATAGAATGAATTCGATTTCTCTCCTCTATTGGCTTTTTATAATTCACAAGAATCAATCGATCATGACTTCTTCAATACACTTCTGATGACGTATAAAATATTTAGCTTTTGTTGCACTTGCTTTTGATGTATTTGAAATATATTTGTTAATTATATTTCCCTCCATTTGGTGCACAACAAAATAACATAAAGTATATTTTAATAATCACTTATATCTCCCTTCAAATTGGCACTTTGCATTATTCCTCATATGCACTTTATAGTTTGACTTTATGATCATTAAATAACCCCTTTTAATAATGAAGTCAAATAGAACTGAATGATGTGCACTTTTAAAGTTTTGTAATAAAGTATTACTTTATTAATAATTAAAAGGTCATAACTCCAAAGATACTCATTATTTCTCGATTCTTTCAGAATCAAGAGTAACCCACTACATTCACTGCTAACCAGGGTGCCTTTCTAAAATAGAAAGTTCCCATATCTATCAACCTCTTGATTTATTATAATTAGTGAATCCTTGAATACCTGATCAAAAAAGGTGCCAAAGGTCATCATTTCAACTAGGGCTGGTCTAGGTGCCCTGCCTAATATAGAAATGCTGCATCTATGACTTACTATAAATAGTAAGTGTACCAAATTGAACCAAACAAAGAGAAAATCCTGAATGCTCTTGTTCTCCGAAAGGGAAAGAGCCTCTTGTTCTTCCAACTAGAACCCTCTAACCCTCTAACCATTTTACTTAGCTTACGAGGGCCAATAATAGGCTAATCCAAACAAATTTTGATGCTCGCGAAAATGGGGACATTGCAAATTTAAAAAATGATGATTTAAATATTTTGTCAGATTATAGTAGAATAATTGATGCCGTAAACATTTGCCATGAAGTCTATGGGAGTCGCAAATACTTGTGTAACAATTGGAGGATATTGTTTGAAGCTTAAATATTTTGGTGTAACTCTTAGCAGCTGGGTATCAACATAATCCTCTGCAAGGTTTGGACAACTGTCGTTACAGAATTTTTGGGTATGTTATTTTCTTGGTTCGTGTTTGCTAGCCAAAACGACATCGATACAAACTTTCATAATGTTGGGCGTTAATTGAGTGGCTGGAATTGACTGATTTCCCTGATAGATTCAAATTCAACAGAAGGAAAAAATTTCTGTGGTTGATTATAGTTGGTGCCAAATAGTTGAATAATCCTAGCCTTCTATTGGTGCAAATTGGTCTGTTAAATATTGTTTGGAGTCGCCAACACTTGGAACTGATGTATCAAGAAGCTCGTGGATGAAGAAGCCAAACTGAAGACTATCATCGATACATATATTGTACAGATGTGATCATAGAGAAGGTGGACCACAGAGATTGAAGTGCAAAATATTTGAGTGGGGCGATTTTAAATTTGATGAAGAGTAATGCCTAATATTGAGTGGGAGAAAGCTGCATCTTGGACTCATTCCTCCAGACTGAGTCTTTTTGTCTTTTATGCAAAAGTTTTCCTAAAAACTACAAATGATGAAGGTTTTTCAATGGTTCCCTGTAACTGTCAAATATAATCTGGTGCAGTTCAAGGTTGCAATTAATGTATCATCTTTGTAAATCATTTGTAGTGTATGTAAATTAATATTCTGGAGTCGGTATTCTTTTGCGTAAGGATTTGGAGTATACTGTTCTTGTGATATAACATGGCCGTGTGTGCTATTGGGTTTATCTGCAGATTGCATCAACAGATATGTATTTGCGACACTCTCATGGCATTGGATGGAAAATGGGATGACTCTTATGGATGATGGTAAATGTGTCTTTAGTGGTGCGAGGAGTACTTGAAGGTTGTTTCCGGATTACTACGGAATTATGGCATTTTTTTCTGTGATTGTTTTGGCTTCTATATTGCTGGGCATTTGTAACTGTTGGTTGAGGAATTCTTTTGGAGCACTATGCTATATGTTATGTTGTCGTGGGTAGAATGAATGAGTGTGGCTTCCATTTGTTGTTTCACGAAAATAACTTGTTGATATATGCTATAAACATTTTTTTTGCCTCTGTCTAATATTTAATATACTTATAGTCTAGTGAAAAGATTTAACATTGCCAGACTATATTGAAAACCCTTTCCGTGTGAAATATATTAGTTGCAGAAAAATATAAAGGTTGTGGATAGCTGCAGTACAGGTATAGTATTGCCAAGGAACATTATTCAGTAGGAAAATCCTCTTCTGGTATGTGTTCAGCATAAGCGGTTGGAGAAGTATCGTATATTTGGTTACTAATATCAAATGTTCCGAAGACCATTCTTCATGGGAGTTGACATATTTGTATGAAAGTGATAAATTGGTCCTGTCGAGTTTCACAATCATTTGAGCCCAACTCAACAACATAGCCTTATATTAGGAGGAGGACTTCCATTTCAGTTCCTGGCACTCAGTTGCGATATCTGTTTATGTCAAGTTAAACCTGGGACAGATTCATATGGAGAAGCAATTGATTTTTCCCTACCATTGGAGGAACATCAGCTAATTGTGTTTGTTGGAATTGCTTGATTACGGAGGTGAATTACGGAAGTAATTGGTTGTCTCCTTGATTAGAGTTTTCTACCACAACTACATAGGGAAACTTGGATATCAACTTTCCTTGAGATTTTTGGCAATCACGCTTTTTCTATGTTGCAATACTCTCTTATGGAGTTCCCATATACTGCTACTAAATGTATCTAAGTCATAGATTGCTATTATCTGAACTGCTATGTGAAAAGGGTGTAGACAATTGTATATAGTATATACCATCAAGTGGCAAATTGAAACTCTTAACTAACAAATGTGCAAATTGTTTGACGAAATGTCTTCACTACGTATGTGAGATGTGTAATAGAATTTCGGGTTAGAGCTAGGAAGGGTTATGCCAGCATGTTGGGGAAATTCAGAAAAGGATTCTTTGTTTTAAAATGGCGTCAAATGACATATTGGAGTTGGCCAAAGTACTTTATGAGATAGGTAGCAAGCTTGGGTTGGAATCACAAACAAGGGAAAATGTTCTCATCATTTTGATCCAATTGGAAGGATGTTTGACCATTGTAGAGCAATCACCCCCTAATTTGTTGCAACTTGTTCTTATTCCTGCAATGATTGCATTGAATCAACACAAGTGGCTGAAACATGTTACGTAGGCCAGATGATAGAATAATGGGATGATCTTGTTAACAAAGAACAAAAACGTTCTTATAGAATGTACAAACAAGATGTTCCTAAAAAGAAACATTTGAGAAATAGAAAGAACTTATTTACAAGATATTAGCAAAATTTAGAGTGACCATTAAAATAGAAACTAACTAACTGAAGGAGATATTTATTCTAATACCCTCCCTTAATGGTCAATCGATTAACTAAACCAAAATATTAGAAGGCACAAAAGGAAGACTCGCTTTGGTCAGTATGCTCTGCAACTTGTGCTATTGGCTGTGAAGCACTTTGCTTAGCATTGGCAGCCAAACGTTTCTGACACTCAAATTTCATGTGACCAAACTTGTGACAGTAATTGCACTGCACAACTTTCTTCTTCGAACCATTCGAGGATTGAGCATGAGGTTGCTATTGGAAAGGCTGAGAAGATTGAGAGTTGCCTTTATCCTGTTGAAGGATTTGGTTGTGAAAGCTTGCTCTATGGAGGAATAGCTGCCGAACTGCTGCTTCCACCGATCCTGCTGTAGAAGTTTGGTTCAAAGATCAACGAACTTCTGATCAACACCAGTGGAGGTGATGTTGAGTGTTTTGACAAAATGCTCATATGTTTGTGGAAGACTCTTCAGGGTGATAACCACCATATCTTCTTCCTCCATTTTTCAACCAATAGCTTCGAGTTGATCTCGAATGTCCTTAATCTTCATGAGATGCTCCTGTAAGGACATGCGTTCATCCATCATCATGGAGAACAACTGGTTCTTGAAGAAGAACGTTCGGCTCTTGTCGGATGTCTCATGCAACTCCTTTAGATGCTTCTAGATGTCTGATTTTGACTTGACAAAAGGAATCTGAGGCAATTGAGCATCTGTGATAGAGAGCTTGAGAAGCATGATGACTTCTCGAGTTCGATCATCAAACTTGTCTTGGTCTTCTTGGACTGTGGTAGGACGAGTCTTTGAGCCCAAAAAAAGCTCATCCAGGCGGCAATATTCGAAGATTGTTAGCATGCGCTGCTTCCAGGTGTTACAATTTTTGCCGTTGAATCTTTGATTGCCTTCCAACATTAAGTTGGTCAATGATGCCATTGTGCATGTTTCCCAATGCACAGAAAATGAAAAAATAGAGAAGAGGCAATAGCACACAAGCTGAAGCAGAGGCAGATACATGTACAAACTTCAAAAACAATGAAGTATGAATGACACAGATTTTAAGAAAAAATTGTCAGAAGACCTAGAAAATCTGATAAAGACCCTGAAGATATCTCAAAAAATCCAAAAGGAATCTGAAATTAGAATAAAACTCTGACTAGGTACAGAAACTGAGGCAGCCAGAAAAATCGAAAAGCGACCCAGTCGAGATCTTGAAAAACCCACCAAGAATTTTCAATTAGTTTATCAAACCGGCAAAAAACTAGAGAGTTTCGAAGGAAACCCTAGCTATCTGAAAAGACTCCAAAAAATTGCAAACTAGCTGTAAAAAAAATGGTGGAAATTGAATGTTTGGCCACAGATCAGAGACAAAGGGTGTTTTGAAACCCTAGGCGGCTCAGGAACAGAAAAAATCGACCAAAGATTAGTTTGAAAAATCCAGAAACGCTCGTTGCAGAAAAAAAGAGTCGTTTTAATGAAAAACGACCATAGATATGAGCATAAATGGTGTTCGTAGTAGAGATTGGTCGCGGATTTGTAGAAGATGGGCCACAAAAATCAGTAGCATAGGTCACGTGAGGAGGATTCTGCAAAAAAACGCGACAATAAATGCCGCAAAAATTGTCACGAAATAAGCCCAAATCATCGCTCAGACAGAGAAAAAACCAACACGCGAGATGCAGAAAACTGTAGATGGGTTGAACGAAGGTAGAACGGGCTAGCGCGCAAAAATGCTGCAAACTGATTTTTGAACAAAAACCCTAGATGGGTCTAACGAATAAATGGATTTATTTCGAAAAAATTAAAGAACATAATATTTCATAACAAAATTCTTAATTTTTTCGAATTTTTTTTTCCGAAGCTCTGATACCATGTTATACAGGCCAGATGATAGAATAATGGGATGGTCTTGTTAATAAGGAATGGAAACGTTCTTATAGAATGTACAAACAAGATGTTTCTAAAAAGAAACATTCAAGAAATAGAAAGAACTTATTTACAAGATATTAACAAAATCTAGAGTGACCATTAAAATAGAAACTAACTAACTGAAGGAGATATTAATTCTAATAAAACATTCAGATGGCAATATAAGGTTGTTGGTTACTTCTTGTTTAATAAAGGTTACAAGAATTTTAGATGAGAGGCAAAAAGGAATTTTGTGTGGAGTCACTAGTACACAATTACATAGAATCAAAGAAGCATTTGAAAAGATGAAATCAAACTACTTGCAGCTATTAATGGATAGGGATCTTTCCATCAAATTCGCGGAAGACAAGAAAAAGGAGGTTGATGATTTGTGTTACCAGCTAAGTATGGCTCATTTTTCTTTATACAAATCAGAAAATCAGAAGTCTGCTCATTTTATATACTAAGGAGATTCAAAATGTGGATAAAAAGATTGAAGAGCTCCATCGGGAAACACCTTGCGGCTTTATGACTTCATTTGATAAAGATTTATTTGATACACCACCACCTTTGATTACTTGGGTAGGGTATGTGAGAAGTCAACCTTTAGTGATGTTTGATGAGTCCCAAGGAAGCATAAAGGAGGAGGCCGGAATTCTGATTCAGGACAGTAAAAGTTTATCTTCCATTTCACATGAGTTTGCAACCTTTTCACCTAAAATAATTAATGGAGAAGAATCAACAAATGTTGCTACTCAAAGTGCAAGTGTTGACCAGAGAATTCTCAATGAAGAAGTGCTGGTGAGGGGTGAAGATATGACACAAATATACCTCAATAATTCTGATTTTTACAACAACAGTTATATGCCTTTACATTATCATGAGGTAACAACTTCTTCACTTGAGGATGATGACAAGAAGAGTTTTTCTAGTTCTGAAATTTTACTTGATTGCGATGATTTCATTGGTGGAGATGTTGGTTTGATTGATGACACTTGTAGCGAATCAGACACCCAAGAGTTGTCTTTGATGAGTAATGAAGACAACTACAATTCATCTTTCAATTCGTCACTGATTTTTGATGATATGACAGTTGTTTATTTACTGGTTGGCAATTTAATCTTCATAGATACTTCAGTTTTTGGTGCCTGTCCTAGATGGGTTTCCATTGTACTTGCAGATTTGACTTGGTCTACAATAGCTAGTGAAGTACATGGGAGTTTGTGGAGATATGACTACTTGTTAGTTGTTGCACTTGAGATGGATATCTCCCCTATACATAGGTACGATGACACCTTCAACATCATTCTTGTGGCTAGCCTAAGCTATAGCAGCAACACTTGGTGGCCTAATGAGTCAATCTATGTGCATATTGGAGTTTCTTTTGGCATTTTTTGGATGGACTTCTTATTTAGGTGGATGTTACAAGAAGATGGTATAATGACAGATATCTATTTCTACCTCCATGGTCAAATGGATAGATTGGTTTGTGATCCGGGTCTTGACAGGATCGGTGCTCTGTTTCTTATGGATCACGATGAGTTGCTTCACATCTTGAGGCATAGTGCTATTATTTCCAGAGTGGCACAACAGATTGGTGAAGCTGTGTTTTTGAGATTGACATGGGATCTTGGTATTGTTATGCAGATTTATGATTGCTCGAGGACAAGCAATCTCTAAGGAGGGAGGACTGTAATGTCTCTTTTTTGGGGGGGACATTAAAAGTCAATCAAATAATTAAGTTTTATGGTTGTCAAATCATATAAAATTATATGACAACTTAATAAAGTATTAAAATGACTTTATTGGAGCTCAATGAAAATTAGTAAAGTCATTTTAATTTAAAAGAGGGAACAAACAAAGAGATAGAAAAAGAATTCCAAGAGATAGGCAGAGGGAAAACGAAGAGTCACAGGGATGTGGTACTAAAAAACATGGAGAAGCTCGTTTTCAACATGCTTGGTTTATAATTGGTTTTCTCTCTTGGAGAATTCTGGGAAGCTTTGGCTTTTAGCAGGTTTGAGGATGGAAATCCCTGAGCTTGGAGGCAGTGGACGAAAAACCATTGTCTGTTGGAAATATCACTTAGGTGTCTTACTTTGTGCTTCAAATTCGTACTTCAGGTTATCCAATCTGACTGTAAGTTTTGTAGCTATGATTAGATATTTTGTTGTTTCTCAATTGAAGATTTAAAGGCAATATTCATATTTCATTTTAGAGTCTATTTCAGTCTGATATTTTATATGATTTGCAGTTTTATCTGTTGGATTAAAAAAATCAGTTGCATGCAAATTGTTGTTTGAATTCTTGTGAAATGTTTGGTAAAAATATGGAACAACTATTCCTAGGGGGATATTACATGTGTCTAGTCATATTTCCCATAGGGAGTATGGTCTATCTCTTATGAGATATCAGAAACCAGACTGGCATGTGTATTTTTTTGTTTTCATTTTGTAAGCTATGTTCTGAAGATTAATAGTAAGAAGCCGTAGCCATTCGACCGCCAACCTCTGCCATTGTTTACCTCCTAGATCTATTTGTTTATATATTCCATACAATTTATAACTTACTTTAAAGTTTCGATTAACTACTCTTATATGCATTAAAAAAAAATCGGACAAGAAATTATATGTCACAGAATGCTTTCAATTTATAACACATAATTCAAACTTTTTAATTATAAAATTCTTTAAAAAATTATATAATCTATATAGTTATATAAATCAATATTTTATTAATATAAAATTAGTTTTAATTTTTTAAATTATTATACATAGTTTGTGTAATTATATAATTTATTTCTGTTGCATTTTTGATGTTTATTATAATTTTTTAAAGATTAAATAGACAAAATTAAATTTATATTTTATTAAATTAAAATTTAATTTGTTACTTATTAAATGGAGTTCATAGTAGAGTTAGATAAATTGTTTTGAAATGTCATAGTTATGGTGGTGCTTAGTATATCTTCTTAATAATAATAAGTTGTTTCACTTAAACTTTAAAATAACATATATAATATTTTAAAAATCAATAGAACATTAACCAAAAGTTCATCATGACCAAAATACCAAAATACTCAAATAACCAAATGAGCCAAAGTCAGAAGCATAAGCATCCTGAAACATAGATCAACCACATAGAATTACTTTGAAAGCCAAACATCATCAAATGCTGTTAATGTTTGTAGCTTCGGTCGGATTACTCTAACTGATGAAATCAAATGCATAAGTGGCCTATCAGCCTTGAGCATTTTCTCTCTATCCTTTTCTGTATACTGCTCTAAATTAAATTGCTATGATTATGGTTATCATTATACATGATTAATAATTAGTAAACTAATAATCATGTATATATATATTTAATAATATATATATTATTAAATATATATATACATAATCGAGTTTAATATAATAATTATTAATCATGCTATGTATTGATATTATATTAAATGTGCTGTGTAATGATAATGAGAATCGATATTATATTATTCATACCGTGTATTGATAATGAGTATCAATATGATATTAATCATGTTGTGTATCGATAATGAGTATCGACATTATACTACAGCAACATATCAATTTGTAAATCGATGGAGAGTAGTTTACGTTGATCCGTCATTATCATGAGACATGTCTCCAGTTCCACACACACACACACACACACACACACACACACACATATATATATTGACCAAATCGGATATCTTGCAAGGTACAAAAATCGATAAGTGCAAAGCAAGATACGGCAGTGACATAAAACGTATTACCACAGTTTGATATTAACTCATCATATCTCAGAAGCTTCATAGTATCACTGTTAAATATTGAGTCATGAGGAATTAATATTGTCATTATACAGATCGTATTGATATCGATATAAAGATCATTGCAGATCGATATAAATTCATTTTGAATTTATATTGATATATATATCCAAGTAATATTATTGTGATATTGTGATCAACATATCAAATAGAATATTGTTCAAATCTGCATATACATTTGGAGAACAGTGATTAAAATTAAAATTTCTATAACCTATAAATCTGATCAAAATTAACAAATACCACGAACCTTGTCTCATGCTTAGAACAATAGATCAACCACAGAACTATTCTAAAATCCAAACATCATCAAATACCACCTTACCATCTTACTTGTCAACTTTGTATGGTCAGATTCCAAACCATATTGAAGTTTGTAATATGCCTCCACCGCTCAATTCTCCTATAAAAGGAGATCACTCCTTCAGTTGAAGGCATCGAGTGTCTAAGGTTCTCTTGAGTAGTCTTATAGTGTGTCTAGTCATATTTGCCATCGGGAGTATGCTCTATCTCTTATGAGATCAGAAACCAGACTGGCATGTATATCTGTTTGTTTTCATTCTATAAGCTATGTTCTGAAGATTAATAGTAAGAAGCCGTAGCCATTCGGCCACCAGTCTCTGCCTCTGTTTACCTCCTAGATCTGTCTGTTTTCTATTGATATTTTATTGTATGGAATATATATTTACTTAGAAAGAGATTGACAAATAGTTGCTTCTTGATCTTGTAGATGGAGATGCTTGAAGAGATTACAAAGGAATCGCTTATTGATTTTGTACTATAATTTATCCTCATGCTTGTGGGGTTGTGTAAAGCTAATATTTTAATTCCATTTGACATCTTGGTTAAGTCAGTTACCCGAATCTCACTCTTATCTTTCCGATGCTAATATTTATTTTATCAACAGTCAACATAAACCAGAGCAAGGAGAGTTTCTGTGATCTTAAATTGGATTTTAGCATGCTTTTTTCTCTAGAATTTTGTTTATGTTTATGTTTGTTGATAATTTGAGCTTATTTTATTGGTTAAACATATTTGTGTTTACTGTCTTATTAAAATCAAACTATACTTAAACTCGGCAAAAATAACATTGAAGTGATATAGTTGATCTGTTCCCCCAGTGACAAACTTCTGCCAGCCTAACAGGTAACCATTGCACCAAGAGCTGGACGAATGCAAGGATCGGCACGTTTTCACTTGGATGTGGGAAAGTTTATGTTACCATCTATCAGGTTTTACTTATAGTCTCTTAATTTTTTTTTTTTGTATCTTGATGATTGTTGGTAGAGGTGCAAATGGAAAGCTGATTGGAATAAAACATGTTATTTATATATTTGACTTTATTTTTATTGTTTTTCAGTTTGTTGTCTCAAGTCTTCTTGGATTTTATATAGAAGGTTGTAGTATATTTAACTGTATTTCTAATATTTCTCAATTGCAGTCGGCAGACAGTGCTAGATCACATTACTGTTCAGCTAGCTCCACGTGCAGCTGATGAAATTTGGAATGGACCTGACCAGGTACTTTGACATTTTAAATAGAATAAAGCTGCTTATGTGTCCTACATTATGCACAATGAAAACGATGTGCCTGGCTGTTTGTACAAATTAATAAGACATTAAATTACAAATGAATATGATTCCTTTGGATTATATAGACAGGTATTTTAATGTATATATCAAACTCGGATTACTCAGTCTTGGAAAAAACTCGCAAAGCTTGAAAAACCCAACTTTGCAAAAACTTGACAACTTAAAAGATTGCTTAAATTTCATTAGAAACACATAATTTTTGCAAAATTCAATGTGAAGATGCATCCAATTAGTCAATAATTGAGTACAAAAGTGTATTCTGTTATATTTGATTGATTTAAATGGAAATTGGGTACAAAATGGAATCCTAGTGTGGAATGCTGATGGCTGATAGCCTGAAGCAAAATGAAAATAGTAAACTGTTTATGTAAAACTAAAAGTAAATACTACATTAAAACATTTTACATCTTTCTCTTCCCTACTGTAGTGAAAACTAGGGGATAGGTAGAACTTGAGGGTCTAGTCTTTGGAGTCTATTGTGGCTCCTTTACCTCACTTGGCATGATAGATTGTTGCTTGACCTCCATCTTGGATGTAGATGCTTTTGGCAATGACTCCTTAACCTCATCAATGTCATCCAATCCTAAATCTCTTGTTGCACCCTCCAATTCCAATGCCTCCCTCTCCAAATCATAGATCTCATCCTTGGTAAATAATGGAGGTTTCTCATCCTGCCTTGTCCAATCACTACAAGGATCTGTCTCATCTAAATTGATTGGATTAGTTGATTTTTCTCTACCTTTTTTTATGTGTGCAGCCGAAGACTGTATTGCACAAAGACAGGGTCATTGAGGCATTTCTAAGCTAATTTGTTCCTCTCCGTCATATGGATGTCCTCAAATAAGTTCCAATTGCGCTCACGGTTAGATGCACTACGAGGTTGGCATAAGTTGTAGAGGTCAAATCTTTTGAGATTTGGGGTATTTCCACCCCAATTTGTCCACCCAGATTATACAAAATAAAATACTGAATAGTTAGAAAGCAAAGTCAAACTATATTTTATCAAATTATGGATAGTTCTAAACTAGTAAATTTGAAATTTGTAAATTTGTAAGATGCATGTGAAAGACTCTAAGTTTTATACTTAGTGTTTGAGTGGGTCTTCCTCGCTTAGCTAGGTTTGAAGAGAAGAGCATACCCCTTGCTTCCCTATAACTTTGCAATTTATTGACAACGAGGTATCTCACCTCAACTTGGGGTGTCATCCTTTGAATGCACATAGTGAGGGCGTCCATAACCTCTCCATTGGGATTTGAGAAGGTATTTGAGTAGAATCAAATGAGGTTGAGGAAGTATGCTTCTACATGGATTGGTTATTGGAGTTGATTGTTTGACCTCCTATTGATAATCTGCCATAGGGGATCAAATTTGAGTGGTCTTATAATAATTTCTCTTAGTTACCGATGCGTTTCCTGGAAGCCTGGATGCGGAGGCGGATGCACTCTGGATGCGTCCAAGAAGCGCATCCCATGGCTGTGGATGCCCTGTGGATGCATTCCACCGCATCTAGAGGGCATCCACAGCCATGGGATGCGCTTCCTGGACGCATCTAGAGCGCATCTGGAAGCCTCCAAGCACAAAAATGTCAATATTGACATTAAAAAGCGAAAAACAAACCTTGATTTTCTCCATATGAACATTTTGATTCTCCTATTTTTTATTCTTTTAATGTATAAAATATTAAAAAGGATACCCACGCTCCAAAAGACAATTGATAAAAGCAATCATGATAGGTATGCAATATTCTAATTATTAGTTCTTTGTTTGTTGGTTGTGTCAATTAAGCTGCACAATTTAAGGCATATATTGATTGTGTTTTTAAGGCACCCTATGATCTGTGATTGGGTTTCAATTTGAGCTTGCATATTTTAAGAGACTCTGCAGACAGAACGCACAAATATTGAGGTTTAGGGCCGTTAGAATAGGCGTGTTACAGACTGTCAGAGGCTCCTGTGCACGTTAGGGGAAGGTGCAGAAACCTAGACAAATGGCTACAAATGGCTTAATGGTTTAGAAGTCTCAAGATATAAAGCTTACATGGCATTGTTTTGAAAGTATCCTCTTGTTGCTGCCAAATTCAATTAGGGCTAAATCAGTGTTGTGTGAGCTAAAAGTTTTATATATATATATATATATTTAAAAAATATATATATACACGCATCCAAACGCATCCGCATCCTCTTAAAAAAAATTTCACGCATTCGCATCTCGCATCCGAATCCGAATCCGCACCCGAATCGGTAACTTAGTAATTTCTGATAGACTCCTTGGCCTCCCTATCCATGGCCTCATAAAGATACCCCATTGGGTTTTGATCCTTATCTACCAAGTGTAGAACTCTAACAAAGGGCTTCGAGACCTACAATTAAAAATACAAAAATATTAAGTTATAGATTTATAATGAATTGACTTAAATTAAAAAAATATTGAATTTAAATTCAAAGTTTTGAAGTTACCCTCACAATCTTTGTAGCTCTTTGTGAAAAAGGGTTCTCAAAGACTATGCATGCAACATCTCTCCTTCAGGTTTTCTTTGAATAAGATGACTCCAACCATGCTTGACCCACAAACTTTTCTTTCAAAGCTGTTTATGCACTAATAGCTGTTTAAGTCAATTAACCTCCCACTCTACGAAGATATGGCTTGTAGCCTTTTTATGCAATTGTCAATGCGTGTAGGCACGGCTACTAGATATGTGGACCATGAAGAGGGCCCACTATGTCTTGAAGTGCATCCTCTTTTGATTCGTGGTTAACTATAGCACCTTTAAACAAAAGTATGCGTGCTTCCATGGATGCCTTTGCCATCTCCTTTTGCAATTTTTTCTCTTTTGTCGCTGCATGTAGGGCATTTATTTCTCTTTTTATTTCTTCGGTGGTCGTGGGAGTCAGGACAACCTATGACATCATGATGACTAATTCTTGCAAATTATGCCTTCATGATATACTATTTGGCATCTAATACAATAAATTGACCCAAGTTTCGTTCCTTGATAGCCATATCTACAAGTAGGGTTTCCAGGTCCTATAGGATGAGTGCCTATAAACGATGGGGGCAACACCAATGGGGCGGAGCTTGAAGCTAAACTGGATGCAAAAGCTTCTCTATTTGCGATTATAACTACACATACAAATTGAAAGGACAACATATTAATTTTTTAATAGAAGCCCTAGTTTCAATTAGTAAATACTAAAAATTCAATCTAATCTAAAGATTCTAAACATTTTCTTCAAAAAATAAAGGATAAAATTGAAAAAAACTTGGGTATTAAAAAATAGTGAAGAATTTGAAAAAATGGACAAAAGGGTGATGAATCTTGTTTTGTGGAATTCAAGTCTAAATATGTTACTTAGAATTAGCGTTGATGGTTTGTTTTTTAAACCTAGAGGTAGTGAGAGTGAAGTAAAATGTTTTAGAAAACAAAGAAAATGAAAAACATAAAACCTAGATGTAATTCCAATATGCCTTCAAAATTCATTAGAAAACCTCTTTTAATCTTCTCTCCTAGGTGAAAAATCATTCCAAATGGCACACTTGATGGTTGGGAGGGTTCAATAGCCATGGACAGTGAAAAGGAGGACCAAAAATGAAGATGAAATGCCTTTGTTGCCAGCCGTGGTTATTTTTACCTGTGTGGCTGAGTTTTTGGCTCGGACTCACCAAGTTTTGGCCAAAAACTCGGCAAAAACTTGACGAGTTTTTTTCCCAAAACCTGCTGAGAAATAGTGGTGAGTTTTTGGCAATTTTACTCAATGATCATTTTACTTGGCAAGTAGTTCATTTATGGTATATGTATAAGAATGTTAAGTAAAAAATGAAAATCTTGTTATTAAAGCTTTATAACTTGCATTTAGTATGATGTCTAGATTTTATCTGATTGATATTATGTCTGTATGGCATTATCCAATTTGGTTCCAAATCTATCATGTGTTGGTTTCTCAGAATATTAGTTCCAAACAAATGAATGAATGGAGCCCGACCACTCTAAGTGGATGGTAATTGCCTTGAACCTAAAAGTTTTTTATTTATTAGGTTGTAATGTCTTCTTTCAAGGTGGAGTCCAAGAGATCATTTAGCCTATTTTATTCCTATAGGCTAAAGTTGGCAGTTTCGGAATAATTTAAATTAATTATTTAATATTGTCTGATAAATTATATTTTTAAGGGTAATATTATTTAATTGATTTAATAAAATGCTATAAGTGACTTAAGTGAAATAATAAATAGGGGAACTATAAAGTCGCTTTATTCTTGGAACTGAAATGAATGATTTTGAATGGGTAATTGAAAATATTTTAAAAAATGTTCTATGGGTTGTATAAAGAACGTTTTGGAGCTCACTTTCATTATGCTTGGATTGTTTTTCTCTTTGGAAAATTTGGAGAGCTTCATTGAAGGTGAAACCCTAGGCTGAAAACCCTAAGGGACTGCTGGTTTTGGCAGTACAAGATTCTACCCTAGCCAGTGCAGGAGGAATCACTTAGATTTCTCGCTTGGGATTCAATCCTGGACATATGGAAATTTGTGAAGTCCTTTTGCAAAGAAATTTGGCAGTGCAAGATTCTACCTTAGACAGTGCAGGAGGAATCACTTAGATTTCTCGCTTGGGATTCAATGTTGGTGTAATGTCCCCTTCCCAGCAGTAGGCCATTTCGATGCCTGATTAGTCTATCTATCCATCCGGATAGGCTAATGGCTTCATTTCGGAGGATGCTAGCCAATTACAGGTTTGCGTGGGCAAATATTTATTATTTGGGCTCTGTTTCTTAAGTCAAATCACTTTATTTTATAAAGTGTTGTTATAAAGTCACTTTATATTTTAAAGTTACTTTACTTTATTAAAGTGACTTAAGTGAGCTTTTATCCCACATGGCTTAGTTTTGTGTGCTTGCACTCACTTCGAGGTTATAAAAGCAAAAGGTACACCTCAGGAAAAGCACCATGAGATATTATAAAACAAAAGAAAAGTAATTTGGTTGCTTTTTGTGACTGGTTATTCCAAGGACGCAAACCCTTAGGAATTTGAGAAGAGATTGGACGTAACCCCAATTCTCTTCAAGGTGGAAACATTCAGTTTTCACATTGAGCCTCATTGGATCAGTAAGAGGAACTTTTCATCTCAGTATTTTCTCAG